>VONZ01001645.1:0-113835 GCA_012976165.1 Labeo catla
AAAGTTGCTAGCATGTTTCTAGCATGGTAGCGTAATATTGCTTTTATGTTTCTAGCATGACTGGCATCAATGGTAACGAACTTCTAGCATGACATAGCATGTATGGCATGTTTCTAGCATGATTAGCCAGTTGCTACCATGTTTCTAACATGATTAGCATGTCGGTAGCATGTTTCCTAACATGAGATTAGCCAGTTGCTGGCATGTTTTAACATGATTAGCAAGTAGCTAGCATGTTTCTAGCATGATTAGCCAGTTGCTAGCATGTTTCTAGCATGATTAACAAGTAGCTAGCATGATTCTGGTTGCTAGCCATAGATAGTTAGTAATGGTTAGATAGATAGATAGATAGAAATGGTCAGATAGATAGATAGATAGTAATGGTTAGATAGATAGATAGATAGATAGATAGATGAGTTTGAATGAGTTTAAATGGATTAGAAATACAGTACATAGAAGGGAAGCTTGACTGAGTCTCAAAGGATTCTGGGAGTTTTGACAGTTGAAATTTGAATAGTGCTGGCTCATTTGAACATTCCGTCAATGTAAGTCTATGGGATTTTTCCCAGTTTTAATCGGGATTTTTAGGAAAACTGTAAGTCGGATCAGTTAGAAAAGATATAGCACCTCGAGTCAGACCAGTCTGAAGATCTGGGCTGAGTTTGGAGTTTGTAGAGTTAAAGCTCTAGGAGGAGTAGCAGTCAGAAAATTTAGTCTCAGAAGAATAATAATAACTTTAAGTTTAAGTAGCATATCAGTAAGTTGGCTTTCTCAAGCCAACCTAATAAGAAGTTTAAATAGCAGATCAGTAAGTTGGCTTTCTCAAGCCAACTTAATAAGTTTAAATAGGATTTCAGTAAGTTGGCTTTCCCAAGCCAACTTAATAAAGAGTCTAGACACAGGTGGGCATTTTCTTCTTAAACTTTACTGACCTGTCAGCAGCAATAACAGCGGGGAATGCTTATAAGGAAAAAGGGGTTGGCCAACTAAACTCGAACTCAGTGTCAATACAAGAGTGGCCAACTATTCTATATATTCCTGAGTTCTATCTCACACAATACACTACACTTCCTCCCCTCTAAATAAAGAAGTCTCAACAAACAATTTCCTTGCAAATAAACATTACACTGTTTGTTTGTTTGTTTTTTCAAAGAAAATAAATAAATAAAGGTAACAATCAAATAACTAATGTTTCCTGGAAATATTCCTCTCTCTTTTTTTTCAGTTCTTATAAATCCAGACGGTTTGGAGGTTTCCGTATGCGGGTAGGGTAACGTCTCTCTTCACAGGTAGGAACAGGTGATTGTGGTGCCTTACAGGGAGTTATCAGTGTCTTCTCATGATAGTGCTATGTCACTTCCATTGGTAGCAGAGACAGCAGGTGTAGATGGAAGACTTACTGGAGCACTCACTGGAACACTTTCCAGAGGCACATTTGAGCTTCTCAGCTGATCAATGTGCCGCCTCCAGAGGATGTCGGGAGCAACTTCCACTGTATACGAGAGTGGACCTGTTCTTTCTTTGATTCTTGCCGGCATCCACTTGTGATCTCCTCTGTAATCCCTAGCAAGCACGCTATCTCCAACTTCCAACTCGCGTGTTTTTCCTCCTCCTTGTGATTGTTTCAGTTGTTTGTCCTGTACGGTTCTTTTCAGATTTGGTTTCAACAAATCCAGCCTAGAGCGTAAAGGTCTTCCCAGAAACAACATGGCTGGGGTTCGATTTGTGGTAGCATGAGCTGCGTTTCGATATGCAAATAGGAAATTTTGCAATTTTTGATTTAGTGTAATTTTTTCATTTGTCATGGCACGCAGAGCATTCTTCAAGCTTTGCACAAATCTCTCAGCTAGGCCATTTGTGGCAGGGTGGTAGGGTGCTGAGGTCACATGCTTGATCCCGTTGTTCTTAAGGAAGACTTGAAACTCTGCAGATACAAACTGGGGCCCGTTGTCGCTCACCAGCTGTTCTGGTACACCAGTCCTTGCAAAGAGTTCTCTCAGTACTGTCACAGTTTGAGAAGCAGTTCTGGAGGTCATGCTGAAGACTTCGGGCCACTTTGTACATGCATCAACAACAACGAGAAACGTAGTGCCCATGAAGGGGCCCGCAAAATCAACATGTATCCTTTGCCATGGCAGAGCGGGCCACTCCCAAGGGTGCAATGGGGCTGCTTTTGGCATCTTTTGAACATGCTGACACCCTGAGCAATGCATGGCAAGCTGCTCGATCTGCTGATCTATTCCTGGCCACCATACAAAGCTTCTGGCAAGTGACTTCATCTTTACTACTCCTAAATGTCCGACATGAAGCTCCTCCAAGACTCGAGTTCGCAACTTAGGAGGTATAATGACTCTTAAACCCCACATGATACATCCTCCATCCAAAGTCAGTTCGTCACGGCGCTGATAGTACTGTGCGAACCTGCTCTTTGCTTCAGCATTCCAGCCATTTTGTGTAGCTGCGTACACTTGAGACAATGTGGGATCCTTCCTGGTTTCTCTCTGAACCATTTCAGCTGTAACAGGGGAGCCCTCCAGCTGTGCAAGTGTAAAAACATCCAAAGGTATGCTTTCTTTCACTGATTCTGTGCTGGTAAGGTCTAATGGCAGGCGTGAGAGTCCATCAGCATTTGCATGTCTATTCGTTCTTTTGAATTCAATCCGATATCTGTGTCCTCCCAGGAACAAAGCCCATCTCTGCATCCGTGCTGCAGCTGTCAGTGGAACTCCCTTCTGTGGACTGAATATGGAAACCAGAGGCTGATGGTCAGTGACCAAGGTAAACTCGTTCCCATACAGATACTGATTGAATCGTTTAACCCCCCAGACAAGACTTAGCGCCTCCCTATCAATCTGCGCATAGTTCTTCTCTGCAGTGCTGAGAGAACGTGAAGCAAAGGCTATAGGCCGTTCAGTACCATCACTCATCACGTGGGACAACACCACACCGATGCCATACGGTGAGGCTTATGGGGGTCAAAATGAGTCAAAACTGTGTCTGACATCACCAGTCTCTTGGCTTCCTGAGAAGCTTCTGCACACTGCTTGGTCCACATCCATTTCTTTCCTGCTTGCAAAAGGGCATTAAGAGGATAGAGAACAGTGGCTAGATTTGGCAAAAATCTGTTGTAGTAATTGACAAATCCCAAGAACGACCTCAACTGTGAAACGTCTTTTGGTGATGGAGCCTCTGCAATGGCTCTCAACTTGTCAGGACACTTAAGTAGGCCATTGACGTCGATTTGATGTCCACAGTATGTGATGCTGCTCTTAAAGAACTCACATTTGTCACGTCTTGCACGTAACCCATAATCTCCCAGTCTCTTTAACACACATGCCAAGTTCTCCAAATGGATACTGTCATTTTCACCTGTAACAATGTTGTCGAGGTAGCACTGAGTACCAGGGCAGCCTTGAAGGACCTGATCCATAGCCCTCTGCCATAAAGCGGGTGCTGAGGAAATGCCAAAAACCAGCCTGTTATAACGATACAATCCCTTATGTGTGTTTATAGTCAGAGGCACTTTGGAATCTTCCTCCATTTCCATCTGTAAATATGCTTCCGCCAGGTCGATTTTGCTGAAGTGTCTCCCCCCAGAAAGTGTGGCAAAGATATCCTCTATTCTTGGTAGTGGATATTGTTCTACATGCAGCTCGGGGTTAACAGACACTTTAAAATCTCCACAGAGTCTTACACTTCCATCCTGCTTGGAGACAGGAACAACGGGAGTTGCCCAGGGACTCCAGTCAACCTTGGATAGTATTCCTTCAGCTTCCAATCGATCCAGCTCAATTTCCACTTTCTGGCGGATATTGTGACATCACTGACACAGCGGAGCCTGTGTCCAATTCCATTCGGATGATTTTTCCATTAATTTGTGGCATCAGCCAGATTGCTTGCTTCAAGTCACTTTTCAGACTGTAAATTTCCAAATTTGCCAGCCCTGTATCACTTTCTTCATTGGAATTCTGAGCAATAACATGCACGTTCTTGCTTTTCTTTTTCTGAACTTTGTACTGTCTGTCTTTCTCACTGTTCGGTACATCAGATCGACATGCTCTTTGTATGTGTCCAATTTTGTTGCATTTCCTGCAGGTTTCAGATTTAAATCTGCATTGATTTGCTTTGTGTCCACTTTTATTACATCGGTAACACACTTTACTTGTTTGCATCATTTTCTTTGCTTTACTCACTGCAAACATTTTGTTCACAGACATTTCCCAGATAGCAAGCATACGTTGATCCAACGTCGATTTTTGGTTGTAAAGGTCAGTGTCGGTCGTCAATCAAATTTCGATGTTGAATCAATGTTCATTATTTGGTCGGTACATCAGATCGTTATTACGTTGAAAATAAAACTTCTCTGAAACGTCTCTGCTGAAGTTTATAGCATTTTATTCGCGTTTCCATAGATGTCGGTAACATAGAGATGTCACGTCCGTACAACCGATTTTTCCTCTGAAATACAAAAACGAAAATTGAAATAAAAAATATATTTTATGAATCTTTCTACATCCGGCAGACATTGTTGCTTATGGCATGTGCATTGTAAATTGCAGAAAGTCTACAAAGTATATTGTCTCCCCAAAAACTCGGTCTTTTTTGTCATGTCCATCTAAAGTATAAAACACTTTTACTCATACTTTTTACACGTTTATAGTCTGCTTAAAGAAATGTTTCAATATAGTTTACTGCTATGCATATACATTCTATTTTATGTATTTATGTTTTAGAATTGGCCTGCGAATGTTGCTGGAATTGCTCTAATGTGATGCTGGTCTTTGAAATAGGCTACTTGCTTTTTTGTCCAAAGCTGTGGTGCTAGTTTTTGAAACACTGCAAAAAACAAACAAACAAAAAAAATGTGAACGTTCATAAAATTTTGTGCTCCAAATTTTCGTTGTTTTTTTAAATAATATATATTGGGCAGAACTGACTTAGGTGTATTAATCCGGCCTTCTACAACTGCAGGCAGGCTCTCAAATGAAATAAGGTGGTTGGTTCATTAAAAATAAATAAATAAATAAATATTCTATTAAATTAAATAAATAAACTATTAAATTAAATTATTAAAACTATAAAACCTAAAATTCTTAAACGATAAAAGTCCTGCTTTTTTATCCGACTATCACGTGCAGGGGTGGGACAAAACAACAACTTAAATTTAAATTATTTACTTATTTAATGTTGGAAGTTTGTTTATTTATGTAAATTCGGCGTGACTGTGACGTGTGCGTGCGCGCTGAACATTGACGCATTCAAACACTGGAGTGGAGGGAGTTGCCATGGAAACTCAATGACTGACAAGCTGCTTTCGGTAAGTTTAGTCGCTAAAATCGCACAAATATTACATATAGCTGTTCCTGACACATTTCTTGTTTGAATTTGGCTTCTGATGAATATAGTTAATTGAGATGGTGTAGTGTCTTCGATCAAGTCCGTTAACATCTTAACCGGTTTCAGAGGAAGTAGGCTAATAGACTTAGCTTTTCATGAAAGTTTTGTATTTTAATCACATCTGTATGTGTAGTTTTGACTCGTCTGTAATAGTTTTTAATAGTTAGTAATAGTAATGTTTCAATGGGTGATTAGAAATAGGCTCAGATAACCTGAACATATACACGGTACCGTTCATCGGTGACGTCACTGACGTAAATGAATCCAGTTCAAACGCATTTTCATCACTCATGGTAAACAAATGTTGATAAAAACTCTTCTGCAATTTCAGGAGCAAATAAAAAAAAACAAAAAAAAAACGCCACAGACGGAGAAGTAAGGGATGCAGATGAACTAGAAAAGCTTTTTAAATTGTAGGGCTTTGACAACATTAAATAAATAAGTAAACCTAGAAGCAAATTCTGTTACGAAATTATGTTCTGTATATTTGTATTTTCTTCTTTCTCTTTTCTACATTTCACCTGTGCGGTAGCATGGTTTCTTGTAATAAACCTGGCATTGTATACAAAATATTGTTGGCTCTGTGACAAATTGCTTCTTATGTTCCTAGATTCTTCCATGATGAAGGCCTGCACCCCAGAGCTGGAGTGAACCTACTGTCGGACAATATCTCCAAGGCACAGTAAACCATATGGCTGGTAAGTTAACCTCAAAAATACTCTACTGTTCAAAACTCAGTAAGATATTTTTTGTTTTTCAAAATAAGTGTCTAATGCTTACCAAGATAAAATGCAGATAAAAAAAAACAGTAATATTGTAAAATATTAGTACCATTTTAACTAGGGCTGTAGCTAGTAATCATATTTTAGTTATCGAGTATTCTACGGATTATTCCATTGATTAATCGAGTAATCAGATAAGAAGTAATTTTCTTTATTAAAAAGCAATACTAAATATAAAAGAAAATAGGATAGGTCTCTTAAAATAAATGACTAATTTGTTTTCTTTTTAGAAAAATGAAAATTTTTATTGCTGAAATTGCATACACTAATAACCATGAAAACTAAACCAATTTAATGCATTTATATGTCAAATTACATTCAAAATGCGAATTCAAGTATATCAATAATCATATATACATATATCCAATAAAATTCACCAGTAGGTGGCAGAAAGTCACTGTTAAGTAAGTGTGTCATTGCGATTGAACTGAATAATTTAACAAGTGATTCAACAACGAAACACCGTCATGTTGCTCAAAGACGTAAAACAGTGCTGTGGCTGTGTTTGGAGTGGTTATTTGTTGGTGAAATAGAGCAAAAACAGGCAATATGCTGTCTAAAACATAAGTCTCTTAATATTAACTTCTTGTTTATTGGTGAACTGTTGCATAAAATCAGTATCTCATTTATAATCATGCTGAGGCACTCTTCATTTGATATTCACTAACTTTCTGTGTGTCACAGAGAGTGAATAAGACAATCAACATAAATGGCACATAGTCTTTCACAAAATATTAACTTGGGCACATCATAACTAACCACTATTAATTTACGGTCTTAAATATGTCCAGCGTTTATCGGTTTGTGCGTCAGTAATAATGGTTCGTGGGGAAACAGTGTTCCGTGTGTAGTTACAGTAAATGGACTAATTTTGCCTTGATGATTTTTTTTTTCTTTATCTTAATTTTAAAGAACTGGTTTCTTTGTGAATATATTGTAAAATGTAATTTACTCCAGTGATCAGTGCTGAATTTTCAGCATCATTATTCCAGTCTTCAGTGCCATGTAGTCATTCAGAAATTATTCTAATATGCTGATTTGCTGCTCAAGAAACATTTCTGATTATTATCAATGTTGAAAAGAGTTGTGCTGCTATTTTTTTTATCAGGATGCTTTGATGAATAGAAATTTCAAAAGAACAGCTTTTATTTGAAACAGAATCTTTACACTCACTTTTGATCAATACATAATACATTTTTGCTGAATAAAAATATTGATTTATTTTTTTAAAAAAAAGTCCTGTTAAAAATAAATAAATAAACAAACTTTACACCGTTGAAAAGGTTCACACAAAAATATAAGTCACAGTGTTTCCCCTAGGATCATGGCCTTGGGAGGGGGGGTGGGGGGTGGGGTTGTGGTGTTATGGGTGGTGCGGCAAAACACTCACACAAACACTTCATAGTGTTTATATGTTTCTTTTAATTGCAGTATACCAATATATTATAATGTCTGAACAATTACTGTACAATAACTAAACAACTGTACACTGAACTAAACACTAAACATCAGATTTATTTTAATATGTTAATTATCCACAAAGTGTGCAGCTTTTGTCACTGCAGTGTATCTTTCTGGGCTTCTGAAATAAACAATTTTACCTGCTGTCAGACTTGAATGGCGCTGACAGGCAATTTTGTGATGCTCCGATGCCATATGCTTGTCAAGTTTGTCCTTTCTGTAGGACTGGCAGGGAGATTCTATAAATGGTCGGGTCTGATTTCCTCTCACAACTGCCTGTTTATGCTGTCTACATATTCGACAGAACATTCCTAAAACCAAAAGAAAACTGAAATAAGCCCCTGTTTATTCTCTATGTACTGTATTCTATCTATGTATCAGTGTATCTATCTAACTATCATCTATCTATCTGTCTGTCTGTCTGTCTATATAACTAACTAGCTAGCTATTAATTAAGCAATTTATTTATCAGTTCGTTCATTCATGCATGTGTGTATTTACTTACTTACCAAGATCAGTCTTGTACAGCCAGGGGGAGTATTTCCCCTCTGACAGCCAAGCTGGGTCAAAACCTGTCGTTCTGTGGTGGCTAGACTTTTGCTGCTTGTCAGGGGCAGGACATGCAGCACTTGGGCTCTTTTCTGTACTTTGATTCGGAGTAGGAAAGCTACACCGGCTGCTGCTCGCAGCAGAACACGTGCTGTCTTCGTCACCACCTTGGGAGCGTCAAAAAACGCGGATATTTTTGCCTGCTGCGACATACTCTCCGACGCGCGGTCTCTGTCCGCTGGTGGGTGTGTGTGTGCGCGCGCATCGGGGCGGAACTCCGCCGTGCGCGATACGGAGGACAATTGTAAACGCGCAAACGTTGAGACAGAAATTACATGCCATCGTATAAATAACATAATGCTATTTAGTTTAATAAAAGAAAAAAGCACAGACCTGTTATATATAAATTACTTCTGTCGTTATTCGACGAAAATAAAATAAAATTAACTTGACCTTCAAGGGGGGCGGGGGGTGCCGTTGGGGGGGCGGGGCGCCCCCCTAATATAATGGTAGGGGAAACACATTAGGTCAGCACAAAAATCAGAATATTAGATTGATTTCTGAAGGATCATGTGACACTGATAACTGGAGTTTTGCTGAAAATACAGCTTTGATCACAGGAATCAATTACATTACAACAGATATTCACACAGAAAACATCTCGTAACCTTGCAGTTATATGTTATGAAATAAATTATCTTTTGTCTGAAATAATATGAACAGTAGCTATGCTAATCTTTCTCCGTTTGCTTTCCTGTTTTTATTTTGGGATGCCTATCCCAAGGTTACTAGAGATTAGTTTTAGTCTTGAATGAAAAACACATGAAAAAGAAAACATAAGGTCACTGGACTTTTCAAAAATTATGCCAAAAATATTTTCTATTTAGCTAAAGTAAAATTAAACATAGATTGATACTTTGTAATAACAGATACCAGATGTGATACTCTATAATGCAGGCTGCCCAGTCCTGTTCTTGGAGATCTACCTTCCTGCAAACTTCAGCTCCTCGGGAGCAGTTGACAATTACAGACGGGTGTGTTGAATCAGGGTTAGATCAGAATTCTGCAAGTAGGTGGATCTCCAGGCAAAGGAATGGGCAGTCATGTTATATTGGTTATGTATGATGGATTTTGAACTGTGCATTTTTTATTGCAGGATTTCTGGGATCCCAGTAGAAGACAACAGAACACCAGATGCTGGCCTGGACAGATGTACCTACAGTAAACCACACCAATCTCTGCTTTTGCATAGATGGCTGACTACTACCATATTCTATGAAGGTATTATTATAGTAAAACTGAGCACCTGTGACAGTGGATTTTGTAGTTATAAAGAATTGTCACACATGCGTATCAGTACATTTGAAGCAACAGAGAATACTTTTTTAGGAGTTGCACTTTTTTTTTGTACTCTCTCTCTTACAAACACAAAACAACAGTTATACCATTTGAAATTCTCAGGTGCACAAATCCTATTCTGCAATTCACAAATTACAAAATTTATATGCTCACAGTTAGGCTAAAGTTGCTGCAGTGAATGAGGGGCAAAACACTTGCAGTTGAATAAAAAAAATCTCAAGTCATAAAGAAATTTTGCACATTTGCATATACAGTCGTAGTCAGAATTATTGGCACCGTTGGTAAATATGAAGCCTGTGAAAATAAAACTGCACTGTTAATCCTTTTTGATAAAAGATCCTCCTTGCCTTGCATTTAAAAAATATAGACACACATCTTCAAGGCAGATTCGTGACATTTTAAACTATACAGATTTATTTTTACAGGCTTCTTTGATCATATTTACTAAGGGTGCTAACAATTCTGACCAAGACCGTAAATGAGAACTGATATCTCACATGACAAATCAGTATGTGACATCCCACTCACACACTTGCGCTCTCTCCAGTGATAAACTCATCATGTGGCCTTTGAACCACTACTACTAGCACAGTACACACAGCAAGTTTTTATTTATTTTAATGATTTGGATTAAACAGAATAGAACAGAATACAGTGGGTAAATGCTAGACTCTGTTAAATTCTAATAAAGTCTGTAAATATGTATAGTTCTAATAAACACACATTTCAGGAAAAAAAATAATTAAATTATATAATGAAATTATTATTACAGAATATTCTGGAAAAATTGAAAATAGCCCTGCATAAATCTGGTATAACTGGGCATGTGAATTTCTTAATTTGTGATTTGTGGAACAGGATTTTTGCACCTGCATTTTGAGAAGGTTTTGTTGTGTTTGTAAGAGAAAGAAACAAAATAAAAGTTTGCAACACCTAAAACATTTTCTTGATGACTTCACTGATATGTTCTCTACAAATACAAATTCCACTGTCACAGGTGTTCAGTTTGGCTACAAAAATACCACATACAATAGATCCACTGTATGCAAATATAACAAAGGGACATAAACAATTGAAAATTTAGGGATGTAAACTATAATCCTAAACTTTTATTTAGGATTATAAATCTATATTTGTATTATAAAAACATAAAGAACTTTTAGGGAGTGAAAACTGTGTCTATGACTGATATTAAAATGGTGGGTTACATCATCATCTTTTTTAAACCTGACCTGATTAGTTCTCACCTGATATCACAAGGAAAACTGACTGATCTGCTATGTACCTCTGTCTTGTGTTTTCAAGGGTAAGAATTCTTTATAAATACTCTTTTCAGCCGTATGTCTTTATTTTGTGGAACACAAAAGCAGAGAGTGGCATAGTCTCTGTAAGTTTATAGAAAAGCAGCAGTGACAGTAAATGGTGACTGAGGCTGTCAGTCTCTTAATGTTCTGCCTTACATCTGTTTTTGTGCCCCACTGAAAATAAGTCAAATACATTTGGTACAAAATAACATGACATTTTTATTCTGAAGTGATTATAGCATTTCATTTGTAACTTGACATTTTTATTGGCCTATAATTTACTTTCTTTGTGTGATTACTTTAATTTATTTGTGTGTATTTGATTATTGTGTATTGTTAATGCATTTTCTATGTTAATCTTGTATAGAAAATGTGCTCTAAACATGTATTTGTGTATTTTGTGTAAATAATAAATAAATTATAACTGAATTTGATGTGTGTTTAATAAATTATTACATATACAGGCTAATTTATATAGTATTAAGTATGTGAGAAATAAGCAGAAGATTGTATAACGTCGTTTTACCGAACTGAAATTAACATCGTTTCAACGTTGTTAACCCAACCCATTAGATCGATTTTATGTTGAATATGTGTTGATTCTATGACGTCGTTTCAACCATCTGAAAATCAACGTCGATTCAACGTTGTGTAAGTGAACCAATTGCGTCGATTTGACGTTAGTTTTGAATGGCGCGTCTGACGTTGGTTCAACCATATATCTATGGGTTCAACATTACCCCGATGAGCAAAACGACGTACGGACCGACGTCGGAGATCAACGTCGTTTCGACGCCACGAGAAACATCGATTCTATGTTAATGTTATGTTAGTTTGCTGTGTGGGGAGGCTTGTTAACAGCACATCGATGTCAGCCACAGGGTCGGTAGGAAAAACGCGGAGAAGACTCGACCAGTTATCATCAGATTCGTTGCCAGGTCAACAAGAGATCTCATTTGGAAGAACGCTAGAGGATCGGAATATCTGAAATCTAGGAAGCTCCGGTTCGGAGAGGACCTGACGACAAAAGACAAGGAGGCTCGGAACAAACTGTGGCCCCAAATCGATGCTGCACGTAAAGAAGGAAAAAGAGCCTTTTATGTGGGAGCTAAAGCAATAATTGATGGAAAAGAGGTTCGAGTGTAGTAAGCAACAGCCGTTTGCTTCACATGTTTAAGTATTTTATTTCTACTTGAGATTTTTACTTACAAGCTCCTCTGTCACTTTGGTTTTGAGAGCGTTGGACTCTTAAGGTAAATTATGTATTACGTCTCATATTTCTTTGATATATTTGTTTAAATACACACTGGATTCGTGATTTTAGTCATTTGTTTATTTAGTTGCGTTATTCATTGGCGTTTAATGTACCTTTTCTTCACCACTTTTTTTTTTATTCTCTGCGCTATGTCGTTATGTTTATATTCATATAATGTGAGGGGTATTCGCGATATGTTAAAGAGAAAAGCTATTTTTTTATATCTTAAAAGATTCAAGGCGGACTTTTACTTTTTGCAAGAGACTCATGCTCTAGAATCTGACTACAAATTTTGGAAAAATCAATGGGGAGATGACCTTTGGTTGTCCTATGCAAGCAGCAACTCTGCAGGTTTTGCGATTTTAAGAGGAACGTTTAAGGGAAAAATACTTAAAAGTAATGTACACTCATTTGGAAGATGGGTAATTTTGGTAGTTGAGATAGAAGACAATATTGTTATTCTAGGAAACATTTATGGTTATAATAACAAAACTGAGAATCAAACTTTGTTGCAGAGTTTTGAAGATGAGGTTTCGAAAATGTTGTTAACATTTTCTGATGCTAATTTAGTTTTGGGTGGAGACTGGAACAATGTCAGCAATCCTTTATTGGACTGTCTACCCCCACAACATATACAACAATATTGTTTTTCTTTCATTAATGATTTATGTTTGCATCTTAATTGTCTTGATGAATGGAGAAATAGGAATCCTGATAAAGTTGAGTTTACATGGAGTAATAAGGATGGTACCAAACAGTCCAGAATTGATTTTTGGTTACTGTCTAAAGAATTTGCACATAAAGTTAAGGAAATTGATATAATTCCTTCCATTCTTACTGATCACAAAATGATTTACATTATGTTTAATTTTGATAGTTTGACTGGAAAAAGATTAGGGTTTAATTATTGGAAGTTAAATAATTCTCTCCTTGGAAACGAACAATTTAAAAAAATGGTTAAAGATATTATAAAGGATTCTTATAAGAAGGCAAGTGCTTCTAAAGTATATGGGAAATATGTATATATGTATATATGTATATGTGTAAAGTATACTGGGAATTTATGAAGTATTCAGTAAGGAGGTTTGCCATCAGTTTTGGAAAAGAAGTGGCCAAGGCCAGAAGGGTTAAGGAGGATTCCATAATCAAACAAATTACTTTCATATATGGAAAACATAATTTGTCTCAGATAGATAAAGACACGTTAGTTCAATTACAATTAGAGTTGGATCAAATATTTGAGAATAAAGCTAAAGGAGCTTTTGTGAGGTCGTGACGTAAATGGTTGGAAGAAGGAGAAATTAATTCAAAATATTTTTTTAATTTGGAAAAGAGAAATACTGAGTTCTCTTCTTTAAAGAGTCTTCGAATTGATGCTAACATTTCATCAGACTCAAGTGAGATCTCTCATTTTGTAACAAAATTTTATAAAAAAATTATATACTAAAGATGACAGTATTGTAGATGCACAATCCTTTTTGGATAATATTAAAACAAATTCTACAGTAATAGATGAAGACTCAAAAAAAAAATTGTGAAAAGGAAATAACATTAGATGAAATTCATAAAAATATTGCCAAATTGAAGAATAATAAACCACCAGGTAATGACGGTTTAACTGCTGAATTTTATAAAACCTTTCAAGAAGATATCTCTGTGTTTCTCTTACATGTTTTTCAGGAAATATTGGAGGCTGGGAAAATGCTGCCTACAATGCTTCAAAGTTTAATAACCCTCATTCCAAAGTTAGGGAAAGATCCACTTAATATTGAAAATTGGAGGCCTATATCATTAATTAATAATGATGCCAAATTGTTATCAACTATATTTGCAGAAAGGCTGAAACTTTGTTTAGATAAAATAATTGATGATTGCCAGTCTGGTTTTATGTGTGGCAGATATATTGGAAATAATATTCGTTTAGTTTTGGACCTAATTGACTATAATTTCTTAATTCGGGATGAAAGTTATATATTATTTGTTGATTATTATAAAGCATTTGACTCTGTGGATCATTCATTTTTGATGGATACTCTTAGCTTTTTTGGCTTTGGTAATAACTTTATTAAAGCAATCCGTACAATTTATAGTTATTGCAATACTTCTATTAAATTGCCATTTGGAACAACTCCCAGATTTAATATTTCTAGAGGCGTAAAACAAGGAGACCCTGCAGCTCCTTTCTTATTTTTATTAGTTATGCAAGTGTTATGTCTTCATGTTAAAAAAGAATCCATTTCAGGGTATTTGTTTAGTTGACAAAGAAATAAAATGTTCACAGCTTGCAGATGACACAACCATATTTTTGAGAAGTGAGAGAGAAATAAATGCAGCACTTGCATGTTTAGATACGTTTTCATTAGTTTCAGGCTTGATTGTAAATATCAATAAATGTGAGTTATTTCCCTTAAAAAACACACCTAACGGTGTGGTGGAATTGTGTGGCATACCAGTTAAAAACCAAGTATCTTACTTGGGGATCAAAATATGTAAAAATCAAAAGGAAAGAATTGATTTAAATTATCTTCCACTAATTGACAAAGTACAAAATAAATTTAATGCTTGGTTAATTAGAGATTTATCTTTGACTGGGAGGATATTGCTATCAAAAGCTGAAGGGCTGTCAAGATTAGCCTATACAGCAATGGTGTTGAATGCCCCAAAGTCAATTATTAGACAAGTTAACAAGAAAATATATAATTTTATTTGGAGGAATAGGCCACATTACTTAAATAGAGATATATTAGGTAATTTATATAATCAAGGTGGTTTAAATGCTATTGACTTTGAAGCTGCTAACACTATTTTTAAAGTTAAATGGATCCAAAATTGTATTAAATCTAATAAGAAATTATGGTATTATATTCCAAATTTAGTTTTTGATAAAATTGGCGGTATTAAATTTCTTCTCAATTGCAACTTTGACATTAATAAAGTCCCCATTAAGCTTTCTAACTTTCATAGGCAAGCTCTGTTATCTTGGTTACTGGTGTACAAACACAATTCCTCTCCCCACAGATGTTTGATCTGGAATAATAAAGATATTAAATATAAGAATAAAACACTTTTTTTTGAACATTGGTTTAGGAATAATATTTTATTGGTGACACAGTTGCTTTGCCATGATGGTCGCTTACTCTCTTATGGAGAATTTTTAGATAAAATCAAAATTCCGATTTCTGCAAAGGATTATGCAGTCGTCTTTGGTGCCATACCATCTGGTCTTCTTCAGTTGTTGCGTGTTACTGATGTTGTTGATTTGAATGTAGCTATTGATTTAAATTTAAAGTTAGATGGAGTGGGTATTCTTGATAGAAAATGCAACAATAGTTTTCTTAGACAGATTTGTAGGCCTTTTAGGATTCCCCCAGCTAAAAGTTTTTGGAATTCTCACTTCCAGGACATCAAGTGGGAGGAGGCTTTTATGGTCTCCAGAAGATACTGTATCACCAATAAGATTCGTGAGATTTCTTTTAAAATTATTCACCGTATTTACCCTGTAAATGAGGTTATAAAAAGATTTAAGAATGACATTGACTTAAAATGTGGGTTTTGTAAAATGAATGACGAAAGCATTTGCCATCTTTTTGTTGATTGTATTTGTACTAAATTGTTCTGGAGTGATTTTGAGGTCTTCTTTAAAGAGATTTCTGGAGTTGACATTACACTTGAAGAGAAGAATATTTTATTTTTTTATGATAAGCCTTTAGAGAAGAAAATTTGTTTTGTTCTTAATTTGTTTGTTATGTTTGGGAAATACCACATTCATAAATGCCGATGGGCAAAAAGTACACCTAATTTTGTGCATTTTAAGTTTGAGCTTCGTCAGTATTTTAAAGCATTGGAGTGTGTAAGAAATGCTAAGGCCATAAAAACTATGGATTGTTGTAAAGCCTTGAAATTTTATCCCTTTTAAGAATTCTTATACTTATTTATACCCCTCTGTTGTTACGTATCCTTTTTGTCATCGTGTGTTTGTGTATGTTGTGATTCACCATGTGCTCCCTGGACCCAGCCCTCTCGTTACCCGAGTCACGCCCTCCTTGTTTCGCCCTTATTGTTTCATTGTCATCACCTGTGTATGTACTGATTAGTTTGTGTATTTAAGTTCCACCTTGTGTTTAGTTCCTTGTCTGGTCATTAAATGTTTGTGGTTGTGTGTATCCTGGGATTCTACGTTTCTCCAGAGTATTTGAAGTATTGAAGTATTTACTTATTAAATGTCCTTGTGGAATTATCTCCTGTGCGTCGAGTGCTCGTTTCTCCTTCGTTCCTGACGGCACAGCCGTAACAGAAATGACCAGACCCAAAGGTTGTAGTGGCGTGTCTTTTTCTTCGTTTTGATTTCCGTTTATTCCAGTTATTTGTTTGTTGCTGAGTTTTCCCGTCATGTTCATTCCTGAAATAATCCTGTTCAAACTGGAGCAGGGGAACGACCCCCTCGAGGAGTATACGGAGGCGTTCCTGGAGGTCGCCTCCGAGACCAGTCTTCCGGATGATTTCCTCTGTCATTGGTACATCCAGCGACTCAACAGCTGTGCGTTGAGGAAGTTGTCCGGGAATCCTCCTCGAAGGAACCTCATGACCATCGTGGAGTGGGTGCTGGCCAGCAACGGGTCGCCACTCACCGTGGATTATGCCAGCACCACTCCTGACCCAGAGCATCTTAGCCTCGGAGCCGACCGCAGAGTGCAGTATAATGCTGTGCCCACCGCAGACAGAGAGCCGCATCCTACAACCCCAACGAAGCCAGCTCCGGGAGTGACTGAGCCGGAGAGGTTTGTGGACTGCTGCCATCTCGAGAGGTCTCACCAGATGCGCGAGCCGGCAAAAATACAACTACGGAGGTCCGCGTATGGACGGCTGATGGGCCATCTTCAGGAGACCCCCCTTATCAGCGCCCGGAAGGCTGGCGCTTTGACAGCCGGGACATCCACCATGGAGGATGGGCGGACACTGGGAGCAGAGGAGGCGAGTCTCACCATATTGATGGCGCTGCTGTGCATTTGGGCAGTTTACACCAACGAAGAAGTCGTTCCGAAACTGGTAAATACATACTGTATCCAGGAATTCCCACCCACCCGCCCTCTCATGTCTCCTCTGCCGTCTGCCAGTCCTGTGTCTCCTCCTCCATCACCCGCTACAGCGGTGGAGGCGCCTCAGTCCTGGCCGCTGTCAACGGCATCATGGAGCGAGGGTCTCCACACTGCGGCACGAGCCTGCGATCCCGAGTTTCCGCCTCGGCCCTTCGACCCTACAGCTCCACCGTGGCTCTTGGCACCCTCATCTCCGCCATGGCCCGTCAGCCCATCACCGTCACCGGGTTCCTTCGTCCCTCCGGCTCCGCCTTGGTCAGTCGTCGTCCCGCCTACGCCTCCGTACTCTGCTTTTCCGGCTACGCCTCATCGTGCCGTTCTACCAGGTCCGTTGGGCTCCTCCTTCCCCTCGACGTCGCCTCAGTCCTCAGTCGCTCCGGCTCCGTCTGGGTCTTCCGGATCCACACCTCCGCATCGGTCACCTGAGCCACCTGTGTCGCTTCGGCCCTCCGGGGCCTCAGCTCCAACCGTTCTCTGCGGCTCTCTGTCTCAGTTAGTCGACCCTCCACCATCGGGGTCACCTCGGTCGGTCAGAGCCACTCCATTGCCTGCATCTCCGTGGCTCCTTCCTCCCTCAGCACCACCATGGATCTTCATCATGATGCTCTGGGTCCAGCCGCTGTTCTCCTGCTCTTCCCAATGTCTTCGTCCTCCGCCTGCTCCTCCTTGGTCATTCTGTCGTCCACCTTGTCTTCGTCCTTCCAAAGACCCTCCTCCGGCTACTCTCTGGACTTTATTATTGCTAAGGACTATGTTTTCTGTGCTCTTTCTTTTTTTTCTTTTTTTCGGCGAGAGGTCTCGCCTGGCCGGAAGGGGGAGGTAATGTTACGTATCCTTTTTGTCATCGTGTGTTTGTGTATGTTGTGATTCACCATGTGCTCCCTGGACCCAGCCCTCTCGTTACCCGAGTCACGCCCTCCTTGTTTCGCCCTTATTGTTTCATTGTCATCACCTGTGTATGTACTGATTAGTTTGTGTATTTAAGTTCCACCTTGTGTTTAGTTCCTTGTCTGGTCATTAAATGTTTGTGGTTGTGTGTATCCTGGGATTCTACGTTTCTCCAGAGTATTTGAAGTATTGAAGTATTTACTTATTAAATGTCCTTGTGGAATTATCTCCTGTGCGTCGAGTGCTCGTTTCTCCTTCGTTCCTGACGGCACAGCCGTAACATCTGTATATAGTTCATTTTTATGTTATTTAGTAGCTCTTTGTTTTGCTCTTTTGTTTATTAATATTGTTACTATTTTTGTTATGTTTTACACATGTTGTGTAAATTGTAACTAAATAAAGTTAAAAAAAAAAAATTCTCTGTTTGAGATGTGTCTCTACAGGCTGGGTTTGTTTTTCATCAGACACTTTTTTTTATTCTCAAGAATTAATGAGATATTTTAATTTATTTCTGAATATAATAAACAGAACCTACATATATTTATAAGAAATTTTGCCATTATTTTAATGTAATTAATCAAACAAAATATTGTATGACTCTACCATACGTGAAAGTATCAGCAACCATATACTTTTCTATCACCTAATCCTGCAGTGTTCTCCAAAAGCCCCTCGAGAAATTACATGCAAAATATTTCATACAGGCATGTGTCGAACTGCACACAGACGTCATCAGTGAGCGCCTGCAGGGTCCTTTCAGTCACTGTACACCTGTCACACTGTAGTTTCCAGTCTTCAATAGATCAAACTACAGCAGCAGCAGAAGCAGAAATGATCCGATCATTAAGTTTACTCAAATACTCTCTGAATGTCTCTCAGAGGGCTCATGTCAGGCTGTTATCATCCAGCAGAGGGGTCGGAAGAAGAATAGTCCCCGCGACATTCACTGGAGGTACATGATTCAGTTGTTTAATAACCTGTGGATGAACTGTTAAATTAATATGATCAGTGAATCACAACACAGCAGCGTCATGAAATATTATAACAGGAGACGAATGATTTTGATCAAACAAACACAGGCTTTTAGTTAAAATGTGTATATGTCACATTGACAAGATAAGATTTTGTCCAGAATAAGTCTGTTGCTCAGTTTGACATTTTCAGTAGTGTAATCAGATTCAGTAAATAATCCAAATATTTACCTGCGTAAATATGCAGATGTAAAGAGTGTCGAGCATAGACAAAAACAGTTATCAAATCCAAATTCCTCTTTTGGTCAATAAAAAAATAAGTGTTGTTTAATTATGTTAATTCTGTTTTTCTTCAGCAGTTAATACTAATGTCAGACAGCAGCTTCATCACACCAGATCTGTCAGACTGTGGATCTCCAGCTGTGCTGGTGTCAGTGTGTCTCATCACAGTTACAGCACACAACAGACTGAGAGCACAGAGGAGGAGACGCTCCACAGTTACTCATTCGTATATTTAAAGGAATCATATTCCAAGCAACAGAGCCTTGATAAAGTACAGTCTTTTTCATCAGATTTGTTTGTGGACTCTGTAAACAAAAGTTGAGCCTTACTCACTTGACGTGTTTTATAATCATGCCTAAGTCCCACATAAACAAGTTTTTCAGAGAAAAAACAAAAAAGTATGATACTTAATTACCTTGTGAAAATACACCAACAATCATAAATGTAATTTAACCTTCACTGGCAACCATGTTAACTTTTTATGCATGTCACTAACATTGGCCCAAAATGGATAATGAAGCACTAGCCTGGCAGTTCTGTTCTGAACCATCTGAAGTTTTTTAAGGTGTTTCTCAGATGCACTTGACCATAGCATGATGTGATAAAACTAATGACTGTACCACATCTTTTAAAACTAAAGATGGGATAAAAGCAGAACATTTCCTAGCCACCACTATACCTTTTCCCGTAGTTCTTACTATATATTCTATATGTTTGGACCAAGACAACATATTGTCCAGTATCACACCCAACAATTTAACGTGTGTTACTTGTTCCACTGGCACCCCATTAATAAATAAATTTAAATCATCAGCCCTAGTCATACTATTTTTATAACTAAAAACAATACATTTAGTTTTTTCTATATTTAAAATCAGTTTGTTAATTCGAACCCTACTTCATTCCATTATTCCTTTAATAAAATTCAGTGTGAATATCCCACATTGCTGCCACAATACCATGGTGCAGTGAGTGTTACTACAGTAAATCTATGGTAAATGATGGTGATGTGTAGATTGAAAAGTCTTCTGACTGCCTCATTGCACACAGCTTTAAACTAGTTTGAATCACAGAGTCATTTGTGTTCATCGCTGAATTCAAGTGTTTCACACTGGATCTCACAGCGCAGCTGCGCTCATTACGGAGGCGACGCGCTCGGTTTTTCCAGACGCCTCCGCGTTGCATCTAGATAATAATAATAATTCGGACATCACTACAAAATGGCTGACACCCAATATAGTGCACTATATAGTGGATAGGGAGCGGTTTCGGACACAACTCTTGTCTAGTGAGCTGGCGCAGCGCAGCAGTTTGAACTTTGGTCCGAGCGGATAAATGGTCCTTGTGGCTCGATTCAAATGAGTTGCGCTATTCCGTTCCGCTTTTGGCACATAAAAATGATATCGAACATTTATCGAACTCTTCATATCGTTTTATTGAGGAAAATTATATCGCGAAAATAATCGTTATCGAATTATCGCCCAGCCCTAATACCTGCAACATATTTGCCACCGTGTAGATTTATTTTATCCAAAACTAATCAAATAATTACACATTTAATCTGCTTCGTATGGCTAAATATTGTCGTTTGTATTCAGCATTTCAGCATGTCATCAGCATTTTCAAGTTTTTACATATAAATATAGCATTGGATTTACAACTAGAAAACCACCCTAGAAATATCTATATTAATTATATTATATTATATTATAATAATAATATAACAATGCATCAATGCAAGAAAAAACATAGAAATACACAAATCAGTCTGTAACCCTATTTAATGGTCAGTGATTTTCTGGCACACACCTGCTGTGTTAGGTGTTCATCAGAGAGCTCATCTCAAACAGCAGTGATGTGCTGGAGAATCTGCGGCACAAGATGATCACAGCAGGAGGAGATACAGCACCCATGGAGATGCTGCCAAGAATTTGAATTGGAATACTCCATAAATCAATTGCAAATATAGCAGAGTTTATACAACCCCATTGGGAAACTGGCACACAATATTATCAATAAGCATGGAAGTTGCTGCAACCAGGGCAGCCAGTGGCTGTTGTTTAATAAATTACTTGCACCTCAAAGCGTGCAGACAATACTCATTAAAATAACAATTCAAATGGTGTGTAATAAAATTGGTCCACTGGTTAGTTCAGTCACACAATCTGTCACGGCATATCAAATGAGTTTTTGTTGCAATATATTTGGTAATTTTATTTCCATTGTAGTGCATGGGCATGTCCTCCTGTCAGATTAAAAAATATCAGCTGCAAATGAGTGCATATGTTTTTTATGCACATTTTATGCACATCTTGGTTTTCTTTCAGCTCATTGTATGCAATATATCAAAATCATAGCTATTGAATCAATGGTGTTTGGTGTTTCTTCCTCCATCAGGCTTTTCTGGATGCTCTTCAGAATCAAGTGTTTTGTCTCTTCCTGAACTGACAGCAGTTAAACACCCTACAGCCACATGAAGTCTGTTGGTAAATGAACTTTGACCTCCCTGTGGCTCTGATGATCAGTCCTGAGCTGTTTTTTTCTCTCTGCAGGTGCTCTGGATGATGGAGCCCAAAGACATCAGCGAGTGGCAGCACGAGGAGTTTTATCATTAGCTGGTTTAAGGTCACAATAAACCCCACTACACACTACTGTGCCTACGCTCCACTCAACATCCGCAGCATCTTCTATGTGCTGGAAATGGTAAGTGTGTGACGACACCAGAATCAGACAAATACACAATGACTGACAAATTAGAGTACCTTACAGTTGCTCAACCGCTATGACTTACATTATTTACCCTTTCAATAAATATATTAAATGGGGATACACGATTAATCAAAATGAAACTGCAATTGCGATTAGGCAAAAGCCCTGGAACGTTTTAGAAAATAAACATACATAGATACAGGTCCTTGAAAGTGCTTGAATTTATTTTGTGCAAGAAGTTTTCTGGAAAAAATTCCATATTATTCCCTCTGGTCTGCTAATGTTATTTCCCCAACACTTCGTGGCCTATGCATACCAGCTTGACTGATTTATGTTATGTTTATATGTGCTACGTTAACTTAATGTTACATGAGCCTAAGCTCTTTTAAAAAAAAATCCATCCAAAAGTTAATGTCAGATCATTTTAGAATTCAGTATAGGATGTACCAAATATTCTTCTGTTTTATGTAAAACAGAAATACGACAAAAAGAATATCAGATCTGTCATATGGCCAAATAAGTGCCATAGTTGCATAGTTATGTATCTTACAAGGTAACACAATGTAACCTTGCTCTCACTTGAAATGTGTCCCCACATTAAGTACTTGAATTTGAGGCATTGGACCTGAAAAGTTCTTGAAAGGTCCTTAAATATGAGGTTAACCAAGATGTGGGAACCTTGAGGCTATTCACTGCAGTTTTCAAAGCACAATGCAAAAATGTGTCATTTCATTCACTGATGCTTTTTACTGAAAACTCTTCAATCAGAAAGCACTAAACCCGGCGGGAGAATACTGTCGTCAAAGATGCCATTTGAAACTGAACACAGATGTTTAAACTGACATGAAAACTGCTATGATTACTCTACTTTTAAAACATATATTTGATTTAAACAGTATTTAAACCTATTACTATTAACATTTTTACATAACATTTATTTCATCTCACAATTCTGACTTTTTTTCTTATTTGCCGGCAACCTGCAAAAATAAAACCTTGCTAATTTTAGGTGTGAAAATGATGAAAATTCATATAAAAAAGTTAAAATTATTTTATTTTTAGGTGTACAATAAAATAATCTTATTTTGATTTAATGCTCCCTTTTATTTTTTTATTTTTATAATAGCATTACCACACTTTATTTTGTTTATTATTTTATTAAAAAAAGACTAAATAAATAAAGTCCAATAATATTATTATCACTATTATTATTATTATTATTTATTTTTTTTACTACTATTTTGTTTTCTTTTTTTTCTTTTTTTTGGTAGCTTAGCTGGTTGATTATAAAAGAGTTTGTTTTGTTATTTTGGCTTTGCCCCCTTTTAAAGTTAATACCCTTTTTTTTATTTCTTTGTTTTAAATTCTATAAATAAAAACTTCTCTTTTGCTGCATTGACGTGGTTGTTTGGGTTATTGCAGCATTTCTGGGCCTGGAAACGGCATTTTTCTCTGCCATGGCACATTCACCAACCACCAACCATTTATTTCTGTTACGGTCTCCCCTAGATTAATTTAGATTGTAAAATTATTATAATTTTCATTATAATGAAGTATATTATTACTGCAATGCTAATCAACATAGTCTTTATCACTGCAATGAATAATATAAAAATAGGATGTTGTGTGCCTTATTCTGTGTAAGAAGTCACATCATCTCACAGAAGGATTTATTTCAAACACTCAGCTGATGTTATGAAGTGAGATTGCAGTAAAAACATGTTATTAAATGTGGTATTTTGTTGGCCAAGAGGTTCATAAATGCTTCTCATGTTTGGAAAGATGGTTGATGCATGTTGCTTTTTCAAATGCACATTATAATTTTATTTTATTTTTATTTTATTTTATTTTTTTTGATGATTTTAAAGTTGGAAGAGAAAAGAAGATGGGAGTTTTTTGACATACCCTAACTGTCTTGAACCAGAGTGCATAGAGTACTCATGTGCATCGCAGAGCTAGACAAGATGAGCATTTGTGGTTAAAAATGTTATACTTTTTTTTTTTTAGAAAATAACTGGTACCTAGATAATACCTAGATCCTCGGCTGAGGAAGCTGCATTTAAACTGCATTTTTTAAGTTAAAACTTGTGGACAGAGTGCTTGCTACATTTTGATTGGATCTTGGTGAACTAACATAAGCAAACTGTCCAACGCCATCAGATAAAGATGTCAGGACAACAGCCAGACAACTCTTACAAAGCAAGAAGAAGACCTTTGGTACAAACCCCGGGAAGGACAGAACTTCCTATTGGTCAAAATGCAGTTTCTGCCCTCCACTAACCTCAGCCTGTGGCTGACCATAAAATTCGTTAGGACCTCCAGATGCAGCAGCATCGAGTGAAACAGAGGGATATCTGTTCAAATTCATTCATAACTAGGTTTTTAAACCTTAAAACTGATGCACACTACTACACACACATCTTATACTTATTCAGAGAAATAAGTATTCTTGGTGACAGCGATGTGTAGTGCAACATCTTACACAAACTCAGCTGTTAATGGACAAATGAATGCATGCATGACAGTTCAATTTTTTCCCATCATGTTTGTATTTAATGTGTTCGTAACATTGCCAAATGCATTCTGGTTGTGGTTTGAGAAATGAGAAATGCACCGGTACATCTTTAGTGACACTTTTCTAACTTTGTGTTTGGACTATGCAAATAAATTCCACAGGAGGAAAGAAGGATGGGCCACCACGTGTCCCCCCACTCTGATGGAACCAGCCAATCACAGCACGGAAATGAAGAAGCGCCAAATTGCAATCTCCTCCTCATTGGAAAGGGATAAAGGTACCCTTCCAAAAGACACTCCTTGTTTTGAGTCTCCGGCATGTCTAAGAGACACAAACAGAGCACCAAAGTTCTGAGTTTGCCGCCCATCAAGGAAAGGACTGTAACAGAACAACAACGTTCTGAGTCTGCTACTTGTAAAAGAAGGGACACGAACAGAACAACCTTGTTCTGAGTCTCCGGCCTGTTACAGGTAAGGCAGCAACAGAAACACCCATTCTGAGTCTCCCATCCAGTGAGACAATAGCAGATGCATCAGTTCTAACTCTGAGTCCTGGGAAGGAAAAGACTAACAGATCAACCTTGTTCTGAGTCTCTGGCCTGCAAAGGTGAGACAATAACAGATACCAAGTCCAAGTCTTCAGCTTTTGAGGTAGCAACAGTTACGACCACGTTCTGAGCCTCCAGCCTGCAAGGAAAGAGAAAATCTATGTTCAGAGTCTTCGTCCAGCGAGACAACAACAGATGCAGCATCCTGAGTCTCCATCCTAGGGGGACAAATCGGATTGACCAAGTTCTGAGTCTCTAGCCCAGTGAGGCAGAAGACACACAGACATTTGCAACAAGGTTAAGCTCCGGCGAGCAAACCTTCACTTCAGGTACTTTTGCTTGTGTGTTCCAAGCTAAGGACCTTCAGCACCTACTCCAGGGCCACATCTGCGTGTTCCAGATCTTAGGACCCTTTGGTGCTCCGGGAGATCAGCATCCTACAGCGCTTCATGTTCAAGGCTTTTGAAACGGATTCCTGCTCCTTCCCCCACTGTACTGCCACCAGCGCAACCAGTGGAAGAAGTCGCCGCCACCGGACTGCTCATCAACCACAGAGAACGTAAATATCACTTCCAAACCTCTTCCAGAGACCTTGGCATTGTTGTATATTATCAGTATATGATTTTCTAATTTACGTTAGATATTATATAGCTGATTGCAGTTGATAACAAATCTTCCACATATTTGTTTGATGCATAATAAGGTTCTTCACCTTATTTGTTACAGAGTAATAACTTTTATTACTTTCCAGATAACATAGGTCTGACATACCAACACCCAACATAATCACTTGCATTTTATGCATCTTATGCACTTTATTTCTTTTTCATTCGTGGTATTCATTTAGTAGTTGTTGATTACTCTTGTCTGTCTTTTGTTAATAAAATGTATTTTATTACAACTTGTGTCTTGTGTTGATAATACAGTAAGAGGTTCTACAAGTTAGAGATCCCACCAATCATTCTTATGTGATGTACTCATAACCACACATTAATTGACACCCAATCCAAGAATCATAACGTCAGCTGTGACATGAGTACCCATCACTACACTATTTCACCTCCCTAGGTTGGCGAAGGCAACATCCACTACAAGTATATCTTTCAGGCTGATTATTTAATTTTATCTAAGTTGTCATCATTACAGTTCTGCAATATGTTTGCCATCCTGTTTATTTTATCAGAAAACGAATCAAATAATTACATTATCTAATCAGCTTGATGTTGCTCAATATTGTCATTTGAGAGGAGTGTCTTATTGGAGGAGTGTTTGCACTAATAAATTTAGAATTTATTTTAATGATTGTATTCTGATTTACAACTGGAAAACCACCCCAGAAATAGCTATATACATTGTAGTAATATAACAATCTATGATTGGAAGAAAAATCCTATAAATATACAAATCAGACTGAAACTCCATGTTTCATCAGTGATTTTCTGTGTTAGGTGTTCATCAGAGAGCTTGTCTCAAACGGCAGTGATGTGCTGGAGAAACTGCGGCACAAGATGATCACAGCAGGAGGAGATACAGCACCCATGGAGATCCACCTGCAGACAGATGCTGCCAAAGGCACTTTCACAATCCAGGTACATTCAACTACGGCTACAAGTTCCTCATCATGGCTCTGTGAGGGGCTCAAGAACAGAATCATGGGTTAGAATAAGATTAGACATATCACTTTTTTTTAAATACTCCAGACCAATAGCATTTTAAGGGAAGAACAGCATGTCTGCACTCATCTTATAAGGAAATCCATTGTAGTGACAAAGTACTTTAATCCCTTTGTTAAATGTATTGATGAACTGATTTGCAGAACATGGGTGTTGGGATGAACAAAGAGGAGCTGGTTGCTAATATGGGCACCATCGCTCAAACTGGATCAAAGGTGAGTAAAGTGAAGTCGCCTTTATTTATAAAGCACGTTTTACAATACAGCTTGCTCATGTACTGAGGGGCTAAACCATTTAGGGCTTTATAAGTAATTAGCCAGATGTATACCATGTTTAATAGGGAGTCAGTACAGTGTTGACAAAACCAGGCTAATATGATCATATTTCCTGGTTCTAGTAAGAATTCTAGCTGCTGCATTTTGGACCAGCTGGAGTTTGTTTATTAAGAGCGCAGAGCAACCACCCAATAAAGTAGTACAATAATCTAACCTCATGCACACATGAATTAACATGTCTGCATTTGACATTGAGTCTCACTGAATTTTTCCAAAGTCTGCTGTTCCTCATTCTAACAGTGGTTTTATTTCATGGTCCTCCATTTCATGGTTCTTTATCCATCTGGTTTTTCTGGATGCTCTTCAGAATCAAGTGGAGACCAGCAGCTCCATCATTGGTCAGTTCAGTGTGGGTTTTTACTCCGCCTTCATGGTGGCTGATACAGTGGACGTTTATTCTCAGTCAGCAGAACAAGGTGCTCCTGGATACAAGTGATCCTCAGACGGATGAGAATAATGTGAAAATAGATGGATTTAATAACAGATTTTGGACAAAAAGGAATGTGCCTTTCTATTGATTATGGCAGCATGAAGAGTTTTAATCATTACATGGTTCAAGGTCACGATAAACCCCGCTACACACTGCACTACCACACCACAGCATCTTCTATGTGCTGGAGATGGTAAGTGTGAGACAACAGCTGAATCAGACCCTTTCAATAAATATAATAAATAGGGGAACATGATTAATCGAAATTAAATTGCAATTGTGATTAGTCAAAAGCTGTGCTTTTTCCTGTGAAGTTTGTCAGTGAAGCACGGCTCTGTGATCAGTAGTAAATACACTCTTAAAAATAAAGGGTTTTTTTAATGGCATCAGTGGTTCTATGAAGAACCTTGAACATCCACAGAACCTTTCAAATGCAGAAAGGGTTTTTTACATTTGAAAAAGGTTCTTTAGATATTTAAAATGTTTTTCAAAATGTTTTTTTTTAGGAACTGTTCACTAAAGGGTTCTTTGGGGAACCAAAAATGATTCTTCTATGGCATCACTGCAAAAACACCCATTTGTTATCTTTATTTTTAAGAGTGTACTGCTCCATCTGAAGGTCAGAGTGCGCTGCCGCACTGAAACTGCAAATATGCCCAGCAGAAGAAAGGTAATACATGTCATTCCAGGAAGTCTCAATAGCAGTAGCTGTATAAACAGAAGATTGAACTGCTTTCATTGATTCAACATGACTAATAAACACACGACTTTGACAATATATGGTTTATCTGAGTTCTTCTTATAATTTTCATTATAATAATGTATATTTATAATGCAATGCTAATCAACATATCCTTTATCACTGCTTAGAATACTATGAAATAATATGTTGTGTGCCTTATTCTGTGTAAGAAGCTGCATCATCTCCCAGAAGGATTTATTTCAAACACTTGACTGACATTATGAAGTCAGTTTGGAGTAAAAACATTTACAAACTGTGTAAACTGCTTTGGAGTATTGTAAGAAAATGAGACAAGAGATGGTGTTTGTCCTGATCACGTACCACAGCTTTCTCACAGTGCAGAGCACGATTATCTTTGTGAGAAGTTAAACCTGACTAAAATTTTATTTCTTTCCATGTTCTCATGTTGAACTTTGTCGATCTATTGTTTTCTATTTTAATGCACTTTTTAAGTGTGAATCATGTTAAGTAGAATTTATTTACATAATGAATTGACCCTGTGCTGTGCCTGTCCTATAGGTTTTGTGTCTTCATCTCAACATCTGAACTGAGGTGTCATTATTTATTTACCCTCCAATACTATATGATTTTTTTTTTTTTACAAGAAATATTTAGTATAATCTTCATATGTTACTTAACAGTCACGAGTGGCTATCAACCTCCAAAAGGACAAAAAAAGTTGTAATAATAGTCCATTATTTAGATGTGTCATGTCATGATATCACTGACACTAGTTACACCACTGTGTCACACTTATCACAACACATGATATTTGACTTTATGGCAACAGTGTAAATATAATAATGACCCACTGTTGTTCTGTTTCTTCCACACAGCTGTTGTCTGATAATTTTATGGTAGTTTACTGTGTCAGGCTCTGGTGTCTGAATGCTGGTTATTTATGCTTGTTTGCAATTTCATTGTATTAAAAAGAGCAGCGAGTGTGAACGTGCTGCATATTATCATCATCAGGTTTATAAAATACATTTCAAAGTTCTCATCTTTCTCTACACCTGAGCTCTTGTGATAAACCGGCAGCAGAAACAACACAAGAGACGCACCAGTAATGTAAAACATGTAAAACAGGTTTTAAGGTTTGCACTTTTTTTATTGCACAGCTCTCTGAAAAAAAAAAAAGAATTGATCTCTTGATCAACTGTACATCAACTGTAAATATCTAATTTATCTCTTTATCCAAGACATCATGTAACACACCGCTCATCCTGAAAGCTTATAATTTTCTACATACATGTTCTGCTCTGCAATTTCTACTAAAAGTTTTATATCAAAAACATAATGACTTATTTGTTTATTTGTAACAAGTAGTAGTTAGTGTAAGTAGAATAATGTACAATGAGCTTGTCATTTCAAAATAACTGTATAAATAACTTACTGAACACTATTCCTTGCATAATTATCAAAATTGTATCCCTCTTTCTTTTACACATAAACACACACTTCATCTCCTTAAAATGCAGCTCTTCATAAGGAGCAAATCATTTTCTGATCTTGAATCTGTAATTCCACTAATAATCAGCAGCATCATAAACTTCATCTCTAAATGACACGGATGCTAAAAGAGAAATATAAAAAGAGAAAACATTTATGAAGACTGTCACAAAATAAAGTGTTAACATTCATGTGTTTTGCCTCAGAATACTTACACATGCACTTACCAAATACATTTCACACACACTATCATTTTCTGATATAGGAAAACATGTTAAACTGGTAGAAATGCACAACATGAACTATCACACATGCACAAACTGATATAGAAATCTATACATGTAAATTCAGGCAAATGGATGCTAAATTTACTGACATGTTTTGACATTTTTTAAAGTCCTGTTTCACATTATTGTCTTTAGTGTCTGAATAAATTCTGCTGATATGAGAAATCATAAGAAGCTTGTAAAATTATCATAACTGACTTTTTTTGTATCACTGAACAACCTAAATGACAACTCAAATTGTTGAGAACTCAAAATGTGACATTTTCACCTTATTATATGATAATTGGAATAGTAATGTTTTTATAGTGTCTTTAAGTAAAATTACACATGTAAATTAATAGAAAAAAAGAATATACACATTGTTTCAATGGTTTTGGATTTTATCCAGTTTATATTCTAGGCTTAAAAAACTCTAAAATTATCATAAATTAGCTCTTTTTATATACAATATTTTAATAACAATAACTGGAAAATACTTTCATTTTAAACGAAGTATTATCTAAAGCACAGGCTCTATATACAATTCTGGTTATTGCAGATATGCATTTGTTTTATGGTAAATCAGTGTGGTTTTATTGTGTTCATGTGTTTTCTCAACAGCTGTAACAAAAATATGATGATTCTGATTTTTTTGTTTGGAGAATTAAAAAAAAAAACATTCTCATGTAATTAATCCTTTTACCTACAAAAAATAGTAAAGAATCACATATTGAGCACATATTAAGGTGCTGAATGAAAGATGTTACGGTACTGCACTTACATCAGGCCTTAAACTTTTAGAGATTTGTAAACTCTATGATTATCACTGAATAACTTCAGAAGATTTAGACAACAGAACATTTATTTGCTTTAATTATTTATTATTATGACACCTATTTAGTCCTTATAATGATGGTGAACATTCAGAGGTGAGGGAGAGTAAAAACTAAATACAGGATTTATTACACAAACAATAAACCAAGAACAAGGAACAAAAACCAAGAAACACAAGTGCAGAACTGAGGAAACCAGCAACACATTCAACAATAGACAAGACCAACAAAGACCACAGAAAACAGAAACACAGTTAACAGACTGACAACAAGACACATCAGGAAACTAATCAACAAGAAAACTACAAAAGGACAAAAGAACAGGAGACAAGGACAAAACAGGGCTGAATGCAACCTGAAAGTCCTAATAACAGAAATACAAGGTACACAAAACCAGGTATATAACAGTCCTTTAAGGAGCTTGACAGTAAAAACTCTATTTTGTATTGAACTTAAGAGTTTCAGACAGACAGATGAAAACACTAGAAAAATTAAAACAAGGTTGGAAAGACAAGGATTCAATAAAATACAAAATCAATAAGAAATCACATTAATAATAAAAATGAAAATGAAGAACATTCATCAACAAACAACAAACACTATTGAAGAATGAGCAGTAACTGTATGATCTTCATGATGTTTTCATCCATTATCTGCTCCAGATCAAAACATTATTCATGTTAAAGTAAAGCATCAGTCTTGTTAAGAAATTCATATTGCCATAATTTATATTCTTTTATTAAGTAATTTCAGTCATTTAAGCAGAAGTCTTTAAATCAAAATATTTTAGGATCACAATAAACATAAAATCACCCTTGTGTCTTCAAATGTTTGACTTTTAGTGTAAATAATATTTAATATTTAAGTTGGATTGAGAAAGCTGACTTACTAAAATGCTATTTAAACATATTATTATTATTCTTCTGTTGACTGTAACTAGATCAGGGTTCCTCAAATCTGATCCTGGAGGGCTGATGCTCTGCATTGTTTAGTTCAAACCATGATCAAGTTCACCTACCTGTGATTTCTAGTGATCCTGAAGACATTGATTAGTTTGTGTCGGTGTGTTTGATCAGAGTCAGAGCTAAACTGTGCAGGACAGCAACACTCCAGGACAAGATTTGAGGAACCCTGATCTACAGCTTTAACTCTACAACCACCAAAATCAACACAGATCTTCAGACTGATCTGACGTCAGTTGCTTTATCTTTTATAACTGATCAGATTTATGTTTTTTTTTATTATAAAATCATAAAAATCCCACAGACTTACATTGACAGAATGTTCAAATGAGCCAAATTCAAACTCCAACTGTCAAAACTCCCAGAATCCATTGAGACTCAATCAAACTTCCCTTCTGTGTACTATTTCTAATCTGTTAAACTTATTTAACCTAATATTTCTAATCTATCTGTATAGCATCTATGATACTTACCAGCAACTTTATAGCAACACTCTAGCAACCATCCAAACCAACCTAGCAACCGCCCTGTGTACCATAGCAACCACATAGCAACACCACAGTAACCGCCTCAATAACCTAACAACCACATAGCAACAGCCTAGCAACTACCCTGAGTACCCTAACAACTGCATAGCAACACTCTAGCAACCACCTGGACACCTTAGCAACTGCATAGCAGTACCCTAGCAACCTACCTGGGTACCTTAGCAACCATATAGCAACATCTTAGCAACCACCTTGAGTACGCTAGCAACCACATGGCAACACCGTAGAAACCACCCAGCAACACCTTAGCAACAACCCTAAGTATCCTATCATCTGCATAACAACACTATCGATCTAATAGATTGTTTTGCCTTTAAACTGTTTCAAACTGAAAGCTATCAAACTTTTACCACTTTTGTCTACAAACTTTATTAGTTATTGCTGTTACCCTTTTTATTGCATTTTGTTTTATTTCAGTTGATCATGTAAATTCACTGATCTCATTAGTAATCATCACAGATGATCAGTGGTGTGAAGTTTTCATTCTTCGTAAACCCCAAACTAACAAATGGATAGAGTTTCTCATTAAGAGACTGATCAGTGTAAGAGTAGATATGACACATGGACTCCACATCATTAAAGCAGACGAGACCCTTCTCATAATCCACAAACACACCGACCCTCTGAGGATTCACACTCAGAGAAAGAGAGTAAACAGGAGAATCACGAGCATGATACTCCCCATCTCTCCGTCCCACAATCCAGTATCCATTCTCAGGACTCAGACTCGTTGCCCCCTTCCTGTTAACAGATTCTCTGGTCACTCCTAAATCCCACTTAGTTTGTCCCTTCACCTGAACCTCAAAGTAGAAACACCCTGAGGAGAATCCATCCTTCCCAAGAACACCAAGATCTTCATCAAATCTGTCTTTGTTTCCATCCTCTCCTGTCGTTTGTGTGTTTCCAGATCTCACTTGTTTCCCATCATCAGACACGATGAGATGTGGATGAGCCGTATCAGCATCCAGAATCACATTCACTGCAAAAATGATTGAAAATTCTGCTTTACAGTTGAGTTTATAATAAATACATTGACAATTATTTATTTTTATAGGAATCATGAGAACTTTACAACAAGACAAACATAAAGACACACAATTAATTGTAAATAAATGTCATATTTATTGTACATTATGTTATCTTTTTGATGTTTACATTTTGTTGTTCACTTTTGGATTCCCTTGTGTTATATTAAAACCTTTTTTTTTCTTCTTAATAGTGTTAAATAGTGTTTTCTAAATAGTGTTTTTATATATATAATTATATATATATATAATAATTATATATATAATTATGCCATGAAACAAAAAAAAAAATAAATAATAAATAAATAATTATGCTTTTTTTACTCACCCTTGTATGTTCTTAAATATGTGAGAGCTGAAAACAAAGTATGAAGTTATAAAGGCTTCATAACAGAATTCATCTTTAGATCAATAGTGAGATCAAAAATTTCAATCACTGCTTGAAGACCAACAAAATAAAAGAAGACTTTACAGAGTTTATACATCTTAAAATAAAATACAATGAATAACAAACATATATGAATGCACAGCATATTCATTCATTGTTAAATAATTTAAAAATAATGAATTTATATTTTAATAAGATCATGTAAAACATTCACCTTTAGGCAGAATTGTCTTCAAAAGTTGATCATGTTCTAAAGAAAATTCTGAAAAAGATGAGAAAAAAAACATTATATTATTTTAATTACTCTGACAAACAAGTTATGATCATTCAGTTGTGTTAATGTCACACAAGTGTACATCAGACACCATGAACCCGACCATGAAGCCGGTTTAGCTGACTAGCCAGGTAAGTTTCAGTTTAGTTTGTGCTCCAACTCTGGGTTTTAGGTAACATGAAAGTGGTTTGGCTTTTGACAGTGTTCATTTAGCCATAGTAACAACATAGAGATCGCAAACTGAAATTTGACCAATCAGCTTTGAGCAAACTTACACATCTGTGACAAAAAAAGCCACTCCCTCAGTTTCTCTTGCTCCAGATTAAAGGGCACCACATAGCACAAGATTTTAAAAAATAAAATAATCTGGATTTTAGTAATTTAGATTATTTATTGTTATTATTTCATATGATTTACATAATTATTAATAAAAAATTATCTGGTCCTTGGCAGGTCTTAAAATTTGGAAAATAAATCCTCAGATAAACATCATCACATGACATATAACACAGTGTCATTATTTTTTTAAGAAAAATACAGCCAAGAGGGAAAGGCCATGTGTGACACAGTTAGGACACCCTATGAGTCAATTGCCTGTAGATGCACTTTTAGCAGCAATAACTTTAAGTATTCATTTTCTATGTGACTTTATCAGTCCCTCACATCGTTCAGAAGGAATTTGGACCACTCCTCTTTTCAACATTGCTCCAGTTTATTGAGGTTTGTGGGCATTTGCTTATGCACAGCTCTCACCACAGCATTTGAGTCAGGATGAGCTCTGGACTTGGACTGGGCTATTGCAACACCTTGATTCTTTTCTTTTCAGCCATTCTGTTGTAGATTTGCTGATGTGCTTGGGATCATTGTCCTGTTGCATGACCCAATTTTGGCCCAACTTTAGATGTCGGACAGATGCCCTCACATTTGACTCTAGAATACTTTGATATACAGAGGAGTTCATGGCTCAATGACTGTGAAGTGTCCAGGTCCTGTGGCTACAAAACAAGCCCAAAATGATGAGCCCTCCTCCAGCATGCTTATCTTGTGGTATGAGGTGTTTGTGCTGATATGCTCTTTAGGTTTTCACCAAAATTGGCGCTGTGCATTATGGCCAAACATCTCCACTTCGGTCTCGTCTGTTCAGAGGACATTATTCTAGAAGACTTGTGTTTTGTTCAGATGCAACTTTGCAGACCTAAACTGTGCTGCGATGTTTTTTGTTTGTTTGTTTGTTTGTTTGTTTTTAGATAGAAGAGGCTTTCTTCTGCCAAGCCTTCCAAACACGCCATTTTTGTCCTATATTTTTCTAATGGTATTGTCATGAACTTTATCATTTAACATGTTAACTGAGGCCTGTAGAGTCTGAAGTGTAGTTCTTGGGTTGTCTGCCATTTCTCTGGGCTTTACATGGTCTGATCTTGGGGTGAAGTTTCTAGGACGTCCACTCCTGGAAGGAGAGGTGTCTGTTTTAAATGTCTTCCACTTGTGAATAAACTTCAAATTGTTTGGAAATGGCCGTATAACTATTCTCAAATATATGTTCGAAATTTTAAGGCCAGCCAAGGACCAGTTTTTGTTAATGATGTAATATGGAAAACTATGAAATTCAATAGGGTGTTCTAACTTTTTCACATGACTGTATACATTATCAACTATATACGCTATATACACTTCACAACTTGCACTGGCAGTTATATGGCAGTATGTTTTTAACTTGTCCTCTTTCATGGCCAGATCATGTTATCTTGCTGTGTAAATGTGTTTTAAAGTTTTCATATTTTTCAATCTTTTAATCTTTAACTAAACTAACTAAATCACAATGACTCACTTGTGAATCAAAGTTTTAAGGAATGTGATTGATTGTTCTTTACTGACATCACATTTCTATGTGCACACACTCTATAAACACATGATCAAAGCCTGAGCTGACAGAGAAAGTTGTTGATCAGTGTCATGATACCAACAAAGCTTTATTGGCACGTGCCCCCTCAGTTTTTGTAACCAAGTGGATTTTGAATGCATCTTCCAAAAGACAAAAAATAGCCAAATAATATTTTTATATTTGTTACACTCACACCAGCGTTATTAGAACGTTCATTGCGTGCAGCACATCAATTCAGCTCCTAAATTCAAATCTGCATGCGCTGGCTGGCGCTGAGCCAAAGACAGGTGTGTTTCCAACAGCCCTGTGCATAATAACTAATCACACACAATTCTGTTGAGCTTTTGAATGCAATGACCAAACAGAGGTGTTCAGATTAGCCATCAAAGAAACAGAAATGCCACTGTTTTGTTCACTATAGCTTGCTGACTGAATTCTCTGGCAAATATTTTGAATAAAAAGGACAAAAATAAATAAATAAAACATAAGCCTATATCATTTACCGCCCCACCCCCCAAAAATAATAAGTGCATGACGCCCCTGTCAGGGTTAGGTACTGTTTTGTGTTTTTGTGCATGTTTCCTTTGTTCTAGTTTTCCTGCCTGTGTTAATTACTGTGTTTGTTGTCTTGGCTACTGATTTAGTTACACCTGTCCTATGTTTAAGTAGTTATGCCTATGTGTATTTATATTCTTGGTTTTGGTTTGTTATTGGTGTTATCTTATCATTTTAAGTTGGTTGTTTAGTTTGCTGTGTTTATTGCTCTTTCTTTTCTTTTTCTTTTCTTTTTTTTAATTAAACCCAGTTTGTATTAAATCCAGCTTTCTGTTGTCTTTTTCACAACCAGACCTAAAAAAAATATACATTCCCCTTCAGTTGTACTCTACTACGTTACGTCATAACTGACATATTTGGGGTCTAACTTGGCGGCCCAATCACCTCTGAGCTATTTGGAAAAGGCCAATGAAATTTGGCTAGTGGAATTTGCATGCCAAGCCACTCCCCTGTACATACGGGTATATAAGATGGCAGCGTGCATCCACTCATTCAGATTTTTGCTTCAGAGCTGGCCGCTTCGTGAGCTGCTTCTACAAGAAGGAAGAAGATATCTTCATCGCTGCGGGAGTTTCTCAGGCTGTGTGGAACATTCTTTCTTTGCATTCCAGTGGAGAGATCACCCTGCTGCGCTCAGATGAGTGTAGCAGTCCTCCCCTGGGCAATCCAGCCTAAAAGAGCAATTTCCTACAGCACACACGGTCGTTGAGGGTGTCTTTTTCAAGACGCATCTCCGATCGTGTGCTTTTAGGGAGCGATAGTTTCCTTATTCCTCATCTTGGTCACAATCACTGTCTCACAGGTCTGGGATGTAAACAATCACGTTGAGATGGCGTTTGTAAATGGGTTTTGCCTGCACTGCTTGGGCATGCTCATTATTACGCTTGGTCACGGCTTACATTTAATATGTGGGCTGCTTTGCGCTCTACCCTTTCCGGTTTCACGGGTCGCTAGACTCCCGAGGCTGCATTGGCTGGAAGCATGGGAGACCTGAGGAATATAGTCTGGATTGCTCCGCCGGGTAAGCCCCCGCAGAGGTCCGGCTCCTCTCAGCGTATTACCGTAGAGTTTCTGAATGTTGATGCACAGTTCATCCTAGATGCCTAGTGTCTCATTTAGTGCTCATGAGGAAGTTAAGATGTCTATCGCCACATCAGTGGAGGGGCTATCATCTTCTGACGCCGGAGATTCTGCCGAGCCGCTGCCCGCTGTGGCGGCTGCACAGTCTGAGTCTGAGGCTAAGTTGATGGCCATGTTCCCCCGGGCAGCCTCAACCGCCAGGCTAGAGGTTGGGTTTCCGCCTTCCCTGGGTGTCGCGGTCTGACGATTGGTTTCCAGTGACGGACATGGCTCCTGCTGCACCCTCCCTGGTACCTTTCCTCCCGAAGGTTCATGTAGAGCTTAGGTTAGCCTCTTCGGTGACACTGTCCAGGACTTGGCCCAGCTGCCCTGGACAGTTCATACGCAGCAAAAGAACTTAGAGTGCCTTGGAAGGGCCGAGTTTTTCTGCTTATCGCCGAAGGCACCCCCCCGGTGGCCCCAACAAGACTTGCTCCGCTCCCCTTCAGGGGCGTTGAGCTGGCCACACCTAGGGGGTGCCAGTCTGCCATCTGGGTTGCCCTGCGTGGACTTCCTGGAAGTGGACTACCCGAGGATTGGAGGAATGCTCTTGGTATTCCCTTGGGAAGATAGGGGCGTTCTCCACCACTGCCGCCTCTGACCTACGGGTCAGTAGGTACCCACCCTTTCAATAAAAGAGCAATTTTCTCTGTGTCCTTGGGTTTCGTATAACTTGTTGAGTTTGTTTGTGAGTGACGCATGTCTCGCCGTCTAAGCTGGGGATGCAGGGCACGATGCTTCCTTGCACTCTAGTCGCAACAACGTGGGATTGAGGATCAGGTAAGCGTTGCCTCTGCAGTCTGGCCCTACTTCGGGACGCTTGCTTTCCGGACTGAGCCCTCCTTAAAAAAAAAAAGAGAGAAGCTGGTTGTTCCGCTGCAAGGTTGTTGGTGCCGTTCCTATATCCCTATTTAATGCAGGCAGCAGCCCGGTTACTAATTCTACCTAGCCTGTCTGCTGGTTGATTGGTCGGTCCATACATCCTAAAAGTGCGGTGGGCATCGCCCATTCCTGGTTCTTGAGTTCTGAATTGTCCCCTCTTCGGGTTACCATTCGGATGGCTGAAACAGAAACATGTTTCTATTTCAGTGCCAGAGTTGGGTTACAGCTTCGACCTGAAGGACGTGTGCTGTTATATTCTGGTTCCCCTGACGCAGATCTTCTTTTTCGGTCTGTTTCGGGGGCCAGACGTATCAGTACAGTTCTCCCCTTGGCTTCCTGCTTCCGGAGTGATCTTTTGCCCTGCTTTTTACAAACTCGCAGGGAGTGCCCTGCCCCAGTTTTGAGGAGGGTCTTCAACTATCTCGACGACTAGAGTATGAATACCCTACTCGTGAGATTTGCTGGACGAATGCAGGAACTTGGTGCCTTCGCGCTTTAGCCATTGGGACTTCGGGTCAACTGGGAGAAGAGTGAGCTTTTTTTAAGGAGAATGGAGCTCCCTCTTTGGGGTTGGCGTTCCCCTCAGGGTTGGCGTTCCCCTCAGTGTTGCCACCTTCTCGGCCACTTGTCAGACCCTGTGTCCTATGGGCAGCAGTGCTCTTAGGTCAGGTGTCACCTTCGACATAGGCTGGGGTGCCGTTTGCAGCGGGCAGGCAGCCTCGGGCTCCTGGAAAGGACCTCGACTGCAGCAACATTAATTGCTTTGAGTTGCTAGCAGTGCTTTTACCTCTGAGTGCTCCCTTGAGCCACTGATTCAGTTGAGCTAAAATCCGGTCACCTAGACATCACTCCTGATCACGCTCTCGTCCATTAAGGGGGACAGGGAACCTGCACGCATTTTTAGTCAACGGAACGTGCCTTGAATTTCCACCGGCTATTCTCATGTGACCTTGAGATCCCAGTCTGGTTATGTGCCCGAGGTTCCCACCACTCACTTTCGGGTTCAGGTGGTGAACCTGCAAGCGCTGCCGCTGGAGGAGGCAGACCCGGCCTTGTGTTGCTGTGTCCCGTTCGTGCCATGCACGTTACGTGAACCGCACCAGGAACTCTTACGCTCTGAGCAGCTTGTTTGCTTATGGGTCAGCAGATGGGGAATGCTGTCCTCGACCAGAGGTTGGCCCATTGGGTGGTAGGGCCTCACCTCGGCTTCTCTTGCCTAGGTGAGCTGTGTCCCCTAGGAGTTAAGTCCACTCTATGTAGAGTTACTCCTCCTAGGCGTGCTGCACAGCGCCTCTCTAGCAGACATATGTGGCAGCTGCGGTCCGGGCGACATCCATCATTGCACAAGATTCTTCTTGCCCTGAGCCTTGTCCTCCCGTGTGTTGCGGGTAACCACGGTAATTGGCGAGAGGACGGCTTGGTGTCGGCTTACTGCGCCATTGCTTACGGACCTGTGCGCTTTTTCCCAATTGTTCCCCTCAGTGAACTCTGGGTCCTCCATTGCCCAGCAGTCTGGATTAGAGCGGAGTAGTCTGTGACTGTGCTCCAACAGGGAGTCTCCTTCACCCCCTGCAGGTTGTGGCATAATGTCTCAGCATTTCTCCACGGTTTATGTCACCTATATCTTTCAGATATTTTATTTTACCCAGTCTCCACATGGCTTAAAATTCGTCATTGTGCTCCGCCCCCCCAACGGTTGCTTCAGATACCTGGCACCCCTGGTGGGAACATTATTACGCTTACAGGGCGTTGGGAAGGTTACGTGTTGAGCTTCATTTGTCCTGACACGCTTGCCTGTCAGCATCTGTTCCTCAACTACGTAACACGGTTCAGGATTGTGGCGTTTTCCAGAGGAGACAAATACTTCAGTTATGACGTAACGTCATAGAGTACGACTGAAGGGGAACGTCTCTGTTACATCTGTAACCCTGAGTATTTACTGCTGAAAACAGACTTTAAATGAATAATGAATTAATAATGTGATTAAGACAAGTTCACCATGTTGTATTCTTCTCTTCTCATCCTGTAGCTGACCGTGTTGCTTTTGTAGATGACTGCATTCATTCTGTAGTTGACTGCATTTATTCTGTAGTTGACTGTGTTCATTTTGTAGTTGACTGCGTTCATCCTGTAGTTGATTGTGTTCATTCTGTAGTTGACTGTGCTCTAAAGAAGATTTACAATAAAGACAAGAGAAAACAGAATTCAGACAACAAATAGAAATATAATTTGTGATTGAGGAACAATAAATTACAGGACCATATTCACAAAAATATATCAATGCACAATGTCTGTTAATTAAGCATTTTGTGGATGAAAACAGACTTGACATTAATACTGAATTCAATTATCTAACTATTAACTACAATTTTTGTAAATAATTTTCTGCTTATTAAACTAAACTGTTAATTAATAGTTAGTAAGGTAGTTGTTAATAGTCTAATATCTGCTTTATAATAATAATGAACAGCCAATATGTTAGTAATATGCATAATAAGCAACTAGTTAATAGTGAGAATTGGTCTCTAATAGTCTAACATCTGCTTTATAATAATAATAAACAGCCAATATGTTAGGAATATGCATAATAAGCAACCAGTTAATAGTAAGAATTGTACGGAGCGGTGGTGGGGAAAAATCGGGGTGGGTGGAAAAAAAGTCAGGGTGAGAGGATTTTTTTTTTTTTGCGTTCTCTCGCAAAACTTTTGCGTTCTTTCGCAAAGAGTTTTGCGTTCTCTCGCAAAACCGGTTGGGTTCGGACAAACACTTCCTGTTTACTCAGCTCAGTATGTTCACAACGGAGCGGTTCATGAGAGTTTTATACTGAACTTGGACTCAAGTGGCCTATTATAGAAATACTGTCATTTAATTGCTTATAGTTTAAGGCACGATTTTGGAACATTCTAAAAATGTGGATTAATGTACTAAAACAGTGACAGCGTAGGCCCAATTCGGTATTAATAAATGCTACTAATAACAATTTTAATATTAATACCCTTAGCATTACTCACAGCAAAGCGGACATAAATGCAACTTGCTAATGCGCGTTAAGCTTTTTCTCCCCACAGAAAACCTTTACGTTACAGAAAACGCTTAAGGGAGGCTAATGGACGATTTTGTTGTTGTTGTTGTTGTTTTATTTGTATTAAAACCATGGTTAATTTGTTTGCTGCTTGTTAAAAAAAAATTAAAACAATTTTAAGTTTTTGAAAGGAAAAATAAAACAAAGAAGTCACGCAGCCTATTCGTCGCATTTTATTCAGAAATAATACTAACCAGCAGGCCTACAGCGTATATTATAATGCCAACATTATAAACACACATAGCCTAGGCTATTTTAGTTCCCCGCGCTCCACAACAAATCCTTTAAATTTAACCGTATTCAGAACAGACCAAAAACCAAAACCAGAAAACTATAACTTATTAATTTTTAATGAATAAATATAATATAATGCAGTATATTATATAATAATATAGGTATAAGCTTATTTAGCTATAAATAAACCGAAATAAATAATTTAAAGCGAAACTGAAAGTATGGGCTCACATATCGCTCTTCTTCAGCAAAAAAATCCAAATGTTTCCATATTCACAATGTATTTGCAACAATATCTTTGTACGTTCCAATATCGACGTGAAAAAATTATATTGAACAAAAATGTGCCGCAGTGAATTGGACCGGTGCTCACGCTACAGATTATTTAAATTGACTAGTGTAACTTTTTATCTGTTTGGGTGATTCTGTGTATTATTTTAATAATGAACAGGCTGCGCCTGCGCTGTTTGCAATTAATATGTGCGCTTGAGGCGCCGGCGTGATCAAATAGCTGAAATATAAAAGCTCTCTTCCATACAGAAAAATACCCTGTGCGAGTTATGTTTTTCATGTTTAAAATACGAGAATGCAATATCCAAACGACTGTAAATACATCATTGATTTTATATAGCAGTTCAACAAAAAGGGTAATATTAAGTGATATTTTAAATGTAGCCTACATTTTTAAACACAATATTGTCAATGATGTTTGTATTTTACAACGAAATAATAATAGTTCCAACGAAATCCGCAACAGAACTGGCGTTTCTCCAAACAAAAGCGGTGTTTCGTTGCTGAATTAATCTGCAGCTTTGAACCATTCGGAGAGTCCGTGATTAATAACCCATTCATACTACAACCATTTGCTTAGTTACTGAATGAATGAATGAATGAATGAATGAATGAATGAATGATGCGACGCCTTGCTCAAGACAGTGACATGCCGCCACCTACTGGCGATTTAGTTTGAATCTACAAGTATCACTTCGTTTTGTCATTATTTATTGCTTTACTTATTGTATTAATACACTTAATGAAATGTTAGGAATATGACATGACAACTTCTAACCTCTTTAACGGTAAAAAAAATGCACATGTAAATCAATTTAAGGGGGCAAATATTGTAACGGAAAAAGTGACTGCGGTGGGGGTACTCAGAAGAATGTTAAATGCTCTAGGGGGTACGCCACTGTAGAAAGTTTGAGAACCACTGGCTTAATGGATTACTTCATTATTTGCCTGTAGTATATTTTTAATAGAATATAAAATGTTGGCTTTTTTATTTTATTCTTCTTATATTAACCAAAGTTAAGCGCGGTTTTCTATGAGCTCATATTCTGGGATCATCTGCTTGCATGTACATAGAATATATTTTTAATAATTCCATATTTGGTCTTTTTTATCAACGTCTTCATAAAGCCGCGTTTTCTTCATGGGAGGAAAACGCTTATTATGCAATTTAGAGCTTTCTATTCATGATCGGGCCTTACCTGGTTTCATATATTTAAAATTTATCAGTGGTGGACGAAGTACACAAGTTGAGTACTTGAGTAAAAGTACAGATACGTATAGTAAAATATTACTTTATTTTGCAATTTTATATAGGCTACTTAATTGAATTTTATATTAGCACATATTTGTTTATAATCCCACTGCTCAAAATACCTGGGATTTTCCCCAAAAATACATTTTTGTTGTTGTTATGCACTATGTTGACGAGAGTGACGTAGTAATATTCAATGTGAAGCTTACACTGCAGTGTACCTGAGAGAAAACAGATTTGACCATCATATTTTCACCAATAAGAAAAAAGTGTTTTTGTTTTGCATAACGTCACAGTTATACAGAATATGACATGAGAATAAGGCCTGAAGTTAACAAGAACATTTTAAGGAAAATATAATTATATTTTCATAATGATTTTTTCCTTTCAAATATTGTCTGTGTAAAAACACCCCTGGCCAAATGCCCAAGAGGGCATCACTTCCCACTTTGATAATTACTGTAGTTACCATGTTCTGAACATGTTCTTTCTTTTCCCTGGGATGTAATCTATCTAGGTAGTTGAATAAAAATATGTGGACTTTATATCTAAAAATTATCTCAACTTAGCACCAGCAAGCAGCTAGACAGTTAGCATCAGCTAACAATATTTACTTATTTTCAGTATGGTTGAATAAACATTCATATCTGTCTACTCTAGTTGATCCAAACAATATAAAAACAGACCTCACCTAAAACTACATGCGTAGCATTTTAATAAACCTGCTAAGGTTACATCAGCGAGGAATATGAACGTGCATGAGTTATTTTATTTAAGCTGTTATTTAAATTTTTGTTTTTGATGTGTCTGAATTCAAGCATTTCAGTGCGCTTAAACAGATCACCTTTTACAGCAGATGTAATTCACAAACAACGGACAGCTTTGACCTAAATATGATTTTCACTTACAATAATTAATCCTAAAATCTGACATTAGTAACTTACTTTCCCCTTCAGTCGTTTCACTACGACGTTACATATGGGAACTCGCTTGAGAGTCCAATCATCTCCAAGCCTTATTCAAAAGGCCAATGAACATTCATGAACATTGGCGAGTGGTATTTGCATGCCGAGCCACTCCCCCGTACATACGGGTATATAAGATGGCGGCGTGCAACCACTCATTCAGACTTTTGCTTTTGGAGCCTCGTTTCCTGAGCCGTAAGAAAATAAAAGAAAAAAAGAGTTCCAGAGTTTCCACTCTCTCTGCTGACGTGCTGCCAAACAACTAAAAGAGCTTGCTTCTAAAAGAGCGTTTGGCAGCCGTCAGCATAATCCTGCGGGCTGCCGTTTTCACGGCATCAACGCCTCCCGCACTCCAGCGAGCGCCCCGTCTGAGTGCACGGTTGTGCCGCGGTTCCTCCCTGGGCGGACCGGGATTTCAAAAAGAGTGAATTTCTCACGGCTGTCGAGGGCATCTTCCCGGTATGTCTCTCCGGCCGTGCGCTTCCGGGTGCGGTAGTTTCCTCGCTTCTGTGGACGGACATGATCACTGTCTCACGTGCCTGGGCCGAGAGCACGCTGAGGCAGCGTTCACGGATGGTACATGCGTTCATTGCGAACGTATGTCCATGGCCGCGTTAAAGTCCCGCCGCTCATTCATGGGTAGGCACCCCTTGTTGTCTTCCCGCGGTAAGTCGTTGAGCCGTCAAGGTTTTTCGGCTGCCGCGGCAAGGCACTTGGGGGACATTCAAGTGACCGTACAGAATGTTCCGTCGGCCCCTAAAGCCCCGCGGACTTCTGTGTCACGGCGCGGTCCCGTTGAGCTGCCAGAGCAGTATACCTCCCCGTACAGCGGGCTGGGTGTCTCCTTTGGCGCTCCCCAGGACGTTGAGATGTCTGCTGCAACATCAGAGGGAGAGCCAGGCGGTGAGGCTGACGACTCGGCGGATCGGTACCCCTCTGCGGTTGCCGCCCCGTCTGAGACGGATGCTGAACTGTCGGCTATGCTCCTCCGAGCCGCCAAGGAGATCGGTCTGGACGTGCCTAAAACACCTCCGGCCGATCCTTCTAGGCTGGATGATTGGTTTCTGGGGAGGGCTCCCGCGGCGCCGCCGCGCTCTCCCCCAGTGCCTTTCTTCCCGGAGGTGCATGAGGAGCTGGTGAGGACTTGGCGAGCCCCGTACTCTTCTCGTCCACGTCCCAGCTCCTCTCCCCTCGCCTCTCTCGATGGCGGTGCAGCCCGGGGTTATGAGGCGGTCCCTCAGGTCGAGCGCGCTGTTGCGGTGCACCTATGCCCGCGCGGTGCTGCCACCTGGCGGGATCGGCCTCATCTCCCCTCCAAGGCGTGTAAGCTCTCGTCCGCTCTCGCGGGCCGGGCTTATCACGCCGCTGGACATGCTGCCACCGCCTTGCACGCCATGGCCACCTTACAGGTGTACCAGGCCAAGGTGTTGAAACACCTGCACGAGAAAGGTTCTGACCAAGGTGCAATGGAGGAACTCCGCGCTGCCACCGACTTCGCCCTCCGGGCCACGAAGGTGACGACGCGTTCCCTTGGTCAGGTGATGTCCACCATAGTGGTCCAGGAGCGACACCTGTGGCTGACTCTGGCCCAGATGGCAGACGTCGACAAAACCCGTTTTCTCGACGCTCCTGTCTCCCAGAGCGGCCTATTCGGCGACACCGTCGAGGACTTCGCCCAGCAGTTCTCGGCGGTTCAAAAGCAGACGGAGGCGATCAAACACATCTTGCCCCGCCGTGACATTCCATCAACGTCCGCGGGGCCTCCCCCTCCGCCTGCTCGTCGCCGAGGGCGCCCCCCCGCGGCTGCAAAGAAACAACCAGCTCCGTCCCCTGCTGAGCTGCACGACGCCAGATTGGCAGCCCGACGTCGAGCTGCCCGCGGGAGAGGGGCGCCGCCCGCGTCTCAGGGGCCGGTCACCCGCAAGAGATCTGCGAAGCGTCCCTGACGCGGGCAACCCGGAGGTGGAGAGGATCGCTCTTTGGGGGACGACAACATCAACGTCCCCACTCCCGGTGGAGGGCCGGGAGCTGCTGTGTGCTCAGACGCTGCCGTCGGCCTACGGGTCGGCGGTACCCACAAGGTCACAGAAAGAGCCAATTTTCTCACCTCCGGGGTTCAAGCCCCGAGTTCCCTCTTTGAGCAGCGCCCAAGAAGTGTCTCCTCGGATTCGGACTCGGAGCCTGATGTCGCCAGCGCGGGAACCAGGGAAGAAGGTAAGCGCTGCCCAGTGCAGTCTGACTTTTCTCCAGGATGTTCTTCCTTCTGGGATCAGTCCCCTTCCCCTTCCCCCCCCCAGGCTGCCCCACTGCGGTCACGTCGGTCAACGTCCCTTTGATACCCCTGGCGACCAGGCTGGGAGCCTGGCTTCAGCTTCCCAGCCCCTCGCGGTGGTTGATTCGGACGGTACGTCTCGGCTATGCGATTCAGTTCGCCAGGCGTCCGCCCAGGTACAGAGGCGTCCTTTCCACTTCTGTCCATTCGGACACACATGCCGCTGTGCTTCGTGCGGAGGTTGCAGTCCTACTGGCGAAGGACGCAATCGAGCCTGTCCCTCCAGCCGAGATGAAGTCAGGGTTTTACAGTCCTTACTTCATCGTGCCCAAAAAGAGCGGTGGGTTAAGACCCATCCTGGATCTTCGAGCTCTGAATCGGTCCCTTCTCAGGCTGCCGTTCAAGATGCTCACGACGAAGCGCATGCTAACATGCATTCGTCCCCAGGATTGGTTCGCAGCCATCGACCTGAAGGACGCGTACTTTCACGTCTCGATCCTGCCTCGACACAGACCCTTCCTACGGTTTGCTTTCGAGGGTCGAGCGTATCAGTACAAAGTGCTTCCATTTGGCCTCTCCCTCTCTCCCCGCGTCTTTACGAAAGTCGCGGAGGCTGCCCTGTCCCCTCTTTGGCAGACGGGCATTCGCATCCTCAACTATCTCGACGACTGGCTTCTCATAGCTCACTCGCGAGATCTGTTGTGCGAACAGAGGGACTTGGTGCTCCAGCACCTCAGCCATCTGGGCCTTCAGGTCAACCGAGAGAAGAGCAAACTCTCCCCAGTGCAGAGGATCTCTTTTCTCGGTGTGGAGCTGGACTCGGTCACTATGACAGCCCGCCTCACCAACGAGCGCGCGCAGTCAGTGCTGAAGTGTTTGGAGTCATTCAGACACAAAACAGCGGTCCCTCTCAAAACATTTCAGAGGCTCCTGGGGCATATGGCAGCCGCAGCCGCAGTGACGCCGCTCGGCCTGCTTCATATGAGACCGCTTCAGCGCTGGTTACACGATCGAGTCCCGAGATGGGCATGGCACCGTGGCACACTCCGGATTGGCGTTTCCCCGCAGTGTCGCCGCCTGTTCAGCCCGTGGTCAGACCCGGCCTTCCTTCAGGCCGGAGTCCCCCTGGGACAAGTCTCCAGGCATCTGGTGGTATACACGGATGCCTCTTCCACGGGTTGGGGTGCTGTATGCAACGGGCAAGCAGCATCGGGCTCCTGGACAGGACCTCGACTGCAATGGCATATCAATTGCCTAGAGTTGTTGGCTGTGCTTCTGGCCCTTCGTCGCTTCCGACCGACGTTGCGTCACAAGCACGTGCTTGTTCGCACCGACAGCACAGCGACTGTAGCCTACATCAACCGTCAGGGTGGTCTACGCTCCCGTCGCATGTCACAACTCGCCCGCCATCTGCTCCTATGGAGTCAAACGTGGCTGAAATCGCTACGTGCCGTTCACATTCCAGGAGAACTCAACCGTGCAGCCGACCAGCTCTCACGGCAGTCCACCCATCCTGGAGAATGGCGACTCCACCCCGAGACAGTCCAGCTGATTTGGAGCCATTTCGGGGAGGCCCAGATAGATCTGTTTGCTTCCCCCGAATCCTCCCATTGCCAGCTGTTTTACTCCCTCGACGAGGCTCCCCTCGGCAGGGACGCACTGGCACACAGCTGGCCTCCGGGGCCCAAGTACGCCTTTCCCCCAGTGAGCCTCCTTGCACAGACACTGTGCAAGATCAGGGAGGACGAGGAGCAGGTTCTGCTGGTTGCGCCATACTGGCCCACCCGGACCTGGTTTCCAGAACTCATTTCCCTCGCGGCTCCTCCTGGAAAATCCCCTTGAGGAGAGACCTTCTTTCTCAGGGGATGGGCACAATTTGGCACCCGCGCCCCGACCTGTGGAACCTGCATGTCTGGCTCCTGGACGGGACGCGTCAGACCTCTCCGGCCTTCCACAGGCCGTGATAGAAACTATCACTCAGTCCAGAGCCCCCTCTACAAGGCAGGCTTATGCGCTGAGATGGGGTCTGTTCGTCGACTGGTGTTCCTCTCGCGGGGAGGACCCACAGAGATGTACGATTGCAGTAGTGCTTTCCTTCCTGCAAGAAAAGTTGGAGCGCAGGCTGTCCCCTTCAACTCTCAAAGTGTACGTTGCTGCCATTGCAGCGTACCACGATGCAGTGGATGGAACATCCCTAGGTAAGCACCAACTCATCGTGAGGTTCCTGAGGGGTGCGAGAAGGGTTAATCCCCCCAGGCCGCACCCCATACCCTCTTGGGACCTCTCCGTCGCCCTCCAGGGTCTGCGGGAGGCCCCATTTGAGCCACTTGCGTCAGTTGAGCTAAAATATCTGTCACTCAAGACAGCGCTCCTGACCGCACTGGCCTCCATCAAGAGGGTAGGGGACCTACAAGCTTTCTCTGTCGACGAAGCGTGCCTAGAATTCGGGCCCGGCGATTCTCACGTCATCCTGAGACCCCGGCCTGGTTATGTGCCCAAGGTTCCCACCACGCCTTTCCGCGATCAGGTGGTGAACCTGCAAGCTCTGCCCCTGGAGGAGGCAGACCCAGCCTCTGCGCTGCTGTGTCCAGTTCGCGCTCTGCGTGGACCGCACTCGGCACTTCAGACGCACCGAGCAGCTCTTCGTCTGCTTTGGAGGTCAGCAGAAAGGGAATGCTGTCTCCAAACAGAGGTTGGCCCATTGGGTGGTAGATGCCATCTCCCTGTCGTACCAAAACCAGGGAGAGCCATGCCCCTTAGGTGTTCGTGCCCACTCCACACGGAGTGTTGCCTCATCCTATGCGTTGGCTCATGGCGCCTCACTAGCAGATATCTGTAGAGCTGCGGGTTGGGCGACACCTAATACCTTCGCCAGGTTCTACAACCTTCGCGTAGAGGCCGTATCCTCCCGTGTCTTAACATAGACATCTCAGGCGAGCGGGAGTCCGGCTGGTGTCGGCTTGCTGCGCCATTCCTAATGGATCCGTGCGCTATTTCCCTCAGTTGTTCCCTCCGGCGAACCTGGGTCCTCCATGCCCCGCAGTCAGGCCTAGTGCGGAGTAGTGCTTGACTGTGCTCCGGTTGGGTCTCCTTCGCCCAGCAGGTTGTGGCAACATGTTTCGGTATTTTTCCACGGTCAGCCAGAAGGCCGATGTTCCCCTCATATATCCCTAAGATCTATGGATATATTGAATTTCTTATGTTCCACATGTAGAGATTTCATGTGCTCCGCCCCCCAACTCCTGCTTCAGTACTACTGGCATCCCTGTGGGGCCCCCTATTGGCCCCCAGGGCGTTGGGAAGGTTACGCTCATATCCGTCTGCTGACACGTCCGCCTGTCGGCACGCGGTGTGTTGCGTAACGCGACGTCTGGTTCGTGGCCTGTTCCATGGGTCTGTTCCCATATGTAACGTCGTAGTGAAACGACTGAAGGGGAACGTCTAGGTTACGTACGTAACCCTCGTTCCCTGAAGGAGGGAACGGAGACGTTACATCCCCTGCCACGACCTGACGTCGCGCTGACGCCGGGCTGCAGCTCGGCTCCTCAGCAAAAGCCTGAATGAGTGGTTGCACGCCGCCATCTTATATACCCGTATGTACGGGGGAGTGGCTCGGCATGCAAATACCACTCGCCAATGTTCATGAATGTTCATTGGCCTTTTGAATAAGGCTTGGAGATGATTGGACTCTCAAGCGAGTTCCCATATGTAACGTCTCCGTTCCCTCCTTCAGGGAACGAGGGTTACGTACGTAACCTAGACGTTTCACAGCATCAGTCGCGCGCGCACAAGATCTCCCGGTTCTTACTTGTGAATTCAGTTGACTGGAGACTCGCTTTAAACGGATCATTTGAATCAATGAGTTGTCGACTCGAGAACAGCTGCAATCGGATCATTCTAATTTGTGAATGAATCATTTGGTGCGATTGGCGAATCAGTTTAACTTGTTCATTGAAAAGAATCAGTTTGTTCATGAATCAGACACCGCTTGTGCGTTTCAGAGCACGTGATATATTATAAGGAGTAACGATATGTTTTATGAAATGTAGTGAAGTAAAAAGTACGATCTTACGCTTTGGAATGTAGTGAAGTAAAAGTGAAAGTTACTCAAAATAAAACTACTCCAGTAAAGTACAGATACTTGAAAAATGTACTTAAGTACCCAGCAAGCAATTTTTGGTCTAAAAACGTCTATTAGCCGTTGAAACACAGCCCAGACGTCTAGGCTAAAATAAGGTTGTCATTGGGCTGTCAGTGAAAATTTAATAGACGTCTAAACATAGACCTAGAATAGACTAGACATAATTTAGACCACTATTAAACGAATACATCTGAATGTCTAATAGACATTGAATCTGCGTCTAGGCTAAAACAAGACTGAATTTGGGCTGTCAGTGAAAGTTTAATAGACGTCTAACCATAGTCCAATAATAGACTAGTCATCAAACAGACAGCTAATGAACGCCTACATATAAACATCTAAAACACAACAAAATGGCCATCCATTCAAACAAACTACATATACAGCTTTTATTAAGAAAAATAACATTAACAACTTAAGAAAATACAAAATTATAAAAATGCAAAAGAATTAATGACAAAATAAAATATAAATGCATTACACTCAAATATAAATATTATGATAAAAATATGGAATTTAACAACTTAAGATAATAATAATAATAATAATAATAATTATATATATATATATATATATATATATTAAATACCTTATGATATTTAAAAGAAATAAATAGTACAAATGAAACAAATAGTACAAAGAAATAAATAGTACAAATTAAGAGCATGTTATCACACTTAACATTAAAACATTGCGGATAAATGACAACGTAAAAAACCAACAGTGAACTCAAAGGAAATTATTAATTATTGTTTTTTTTTTCTTGTATAAAATGTTTCCCAACTGCATTCCTCAAGTACAACTCAAGTACAAGTTGGTCATCACTGCAGTGATCTCTACTAACTTTCAAGTCTCGCGTTGCCAGTAGTCACGTCTCAGCAGGGCGACAATTGCCCTACTAGCGGTTGGGAATTGTTATTGCATATTTATTTATAAATTGAAAGAAAGTCAAATTATGTTGTATAATGTGTATGAATGTTACACTTAACAGCCTGTGGAATGCATGACATCATATTATTAAATGCAATTAAACTTTTGAAACATTTAAATTAGCATTATTTTGGCGTAATTAATAATGCATTATTTAATAATGCTATAAAATAATGAAATAAAATATAAAAAAAATTAAGACTATTTTGGCCATGCTCATTGCTGGTCTGATACTGGGCTATAGCCAAGCTGTTAAAATTAGACACTGATTGCCTCGATTTCGCCAGTTGGGCTAAAAGCAGACTACACGTAGACCATCCAACTCAGAGCTAAACGTAGCTACATATATATCATGTCATTAAATGACACTGACATCTTAGTAGATATTATTGACACCGCAAACATGATGGTATATCAACCATCTCCTGCGCTGCCTGGCCAAAAACTACAATCAATCAGATTTGACTATGAGTGGACTACAAATATCCGGTCTGACTACGAGCTAAATCTGGGCTACAAACAGGCTACACATAGAACATGTCAAAGAAATGAAACCAAACAGATTGTAAACGCTGTTCACTTTGCTTACGTGATTGAATATCATACATCTCTCAAGTTATTTTGCCAAAACAATGACATGTATCCAAATTCAAGGTTTTTGAGCTAGAAGGGGGTCACACATAGCCGGACTATATCGGGTCTATAGATAACCGAGACGGTGAAATGACGGCTATTGCTTGCTGGGTACAGTAACGAAGTACAACTACTTCGTTACTGCCCACCACTGAAATTTATTAACAAACTGTATACCGAATTTGGCCTTTTATACTGTATTAGCCCATTAATTAAGCGTTTCCTTTCTATGGGGGGTAGGCTTAACGTGCAATTTAGCGGGTTACGTTTATATACTGGGCTATTCTGCTTGTCTGTATGCTTTATTAATAAGGTGTGTACTGAATTTGGTTCTACAGTGTTTTACATTTTAGAATGTCTCTAAATTGTGCCTTGATGTATTTATATAATAGCCTACTTGAGTCCAAGTTTAAACCCTTGTGCGGTCTTCGTGTAGGGTTGTACACTCATGGTCTTTGGGGTCTTTTTTGACCCCACGCAACAAAATTTTATTTTGTAACAAAATTTTATTTTGTAACAAAATAATTGTTTTTTTTTTCTAAAACAAAATTCATTTTTCTGTTCATTAATGTTTTTACTACATTTGTGCCATTTTCGGAGGATTTTCGGAAATGATTTTTTACATTTATATAAATTAATAAATAAATATATTAAAAAAAATAGGTTTTTATACAAAAACAGCTTTTTTGTGTAAAATTCACTTTATGGAAGACCCACATTTTTAACTTTCATTCATGGTATAACTTGGATAATTTGACATGGTTTGGTGTAAGATTTTTGCCCATCATTTGGAAAATGCCCCTTTAAAAATAAAAAATTATCATTTTTACCAGTAGATGGCTGCAGAGCTCCACTATTTACTATGTGCTATTTGACTAACTGAAAGTCATCTTTTTTTCAAGTTTTTCAGTGGGAAAGGAAAGGATGTGATGTGTGGCCAAGTATGGTGACCCATACTCGGAATTTGTGCTCTGCATTTAACCCATCCAAGTGCACACACACAGTAGTGAGTAGTGAACAAACACTGCTATCGCTGTGGTGCCCGGGGAGCAGTTGGGGACCTTGCTCAAGGGACTCACCTCAGTCGTGGTATTGAGGGTGGAGAGAGCACTGATTATTCACTCCCCCCACCTTCAATCCCTGCTGGATCAGGGACTCGAACCTGCAGCGTTTCAGTTGCAAGCCTGATTCCCTAACCATTAGGCCACGCCTTTTTTTTGTTTGTTTGTTTTTTTGTTTTGGATTTTTGGATTTTATCTACATATTATGAAATCACAATTATAAAATATATTTGTCAAAGTAATGGATGAATTGATAAATTTTGAATGGATGAATTTTGAATCAACATTTTGTTGGTTTGATTCTAATCATAATGTAAGATTATTGAAAAACTTCATTTTTTCAGTACAAAAAGTATTAAACTTTGACAAAAAGTAATTTGTATTGTTATAATTGTGATTTTATTAAAAAAAAATGAAAAAACTTGTAAAAAGATATCTTTTAGTTGGTCAAATAGCACATAGTAAACAGTGGAGCTCTGTAGCCATCTACTGGTAAAAATGATCATTTTTTATTTTTAAAAGGGCATTTTACAAATGATGGGCAAAAATCTTACACCAAACCATGTCAAATTATCCATGTTATCCCCATGGATGAAAGTTAAAAATGTGGGTCTTTTATAAAGTGAATTTTACACAAAAAGCTGTTTTTGTATAAAAACCTAATTAAAAAAATATGTATTTATTAATTTATATAAATTTTTAAAACATATAATAAATGCTCCAAAAATGGCACAAATGTAGTAAAAACATTAATAAACAGGAAAATAATATTTGTTTTAAAAAAACTTTTGTACTTTGTTACAAAATTCAATTTTGTTGCATGGGGTCTCTAGAGACCCCAAAGACCATGAATGTTACTGTTTTTTTAACACTAACATAAAATCAAGATATCACTCACATTTTTTTTTATTTGTAGATCTAGATAGTGCGGACAGGTTCAGAAAGTCTCATGTCATTTCGACAAAGAGAACATTTTTTAAAAATTAAGTGAAAGTCATTTGCGGGTCAAAAAGACCCCGAAGACCGCATGAGGGTTCAAACTCGCTCAATTGCGAACGTGCAAGCTAGGAACCACTACAAGCAGTAAAGTTAACAGGAAGTGTTTGTCCGAACTCAACTGGTTTTGCAAGGGAACGCAAAAATCTTTGCGAGAGAACGTAAAAGTTTTGCGAGAGAACGCAAATGTTTTGCAAAGGAACGCAAAAATCTTTGCAAGAAAACGCAAAAGTTTAGCGAGGGAACGCAAATGTTTTGCGAGAGAATGCAAAAAATCTGAAAAATATTTTTCCTCCCACCCTGAATTTTTTTTCACTCACTGATTTTTTTTCACCACCATGTCCCTTAAGGGACTCCGTACGTTTGACATTTTTGCAATAAACAAATGATTGCGATTGCACTTATTTGTCTGTAATGTTTTCTTTATTAAGGTGCAGAGAGAGAGAGTTATGGTTAAGTTTAGGGGTAGGAGTGGGATTAGCGACTATAAAAATAATTTTATTCTATATTGTTAATAAAGTGGTAATTTCCCGGCATATTTTGGTCAGTTACATTTTATATCCTTTTATATTTGATATAAAATGGGAAGGTTTAGGTTTGTGGGTGGGTTAAGGGGTCTAAAAATCTAAATCATTTATTGATATAATAATAAAAATGCATATTCCCTATAAAATGGGAAGGTTTAGGTTTGGGGGTAGCTAAGGGGCTAAAAATCTAAATTGCTTATTAATAAAATTCTCTATAAATGAATATTTGCTATAAAATGGGTAGGTTTAGGTATGGGGGTAGATTAAGGGGGCTAAAAATCTAAAACGCTTGTTGATAAAATTATTTAAAAAAAAGGCATTTATACGAATATCTTAATGATATAAATGATACGCAAGTATTTTACATTTATTTAGCTAAAAATATGTAGCGATTTGTACATTTTAAACATTGAAATACGTCTAAATTGTACGTTTTTGCATCAATAAAAACTTACAAAAACGTACGTTTTGTGACTCTAAACATTACGTATAAATACCTACGTATAAACCAGCCTGGTCTCATTGTTTATACGTAGGTATTCACGTTGGCCAGTCCACTCATCCTGAATGGCACACACCTGAACAGAGTATGAATGAGCACAGGACTTTACATCAGCTGCTGAATCATTATGTGGTTGACACATCCCACAAGGACACTGATAACACCACACAGCCACAACAAGCACTGCTTATGGACACCATCCCGACTGAATCCTGCCTACAGAGCTCACCACAGACAGACTGCGATGCATTAGAACCACTCAGAGATTCAGCACCCAATGATGACTTTCTGGGCATCAAACAGGAAAGCCAGGACAACATATTTGTTGGCAACTGGAAACACCAGAGCCACAGCCCCTCACACCAGACACATTGTCTGTCTCTCCAGCATCTCCACTTTTAAGCTGCTCAGAGAAAATGAAAGAAATGGTGTATGCTGGGACCAAACTCTTCCAGTCTGTTGCTGGAATCCTCAAAAAAATAATTTCTGGTCAATAACTTAATATAACCACAAACAACCTAGATTTTATGTTCTTAAACAAAACACGGTTAGAAAACAGCTAGAAGATCAATAATATAAAAAAGGCATTCTGCGCATCCACAAGTTATGCAGAATTCAGACAGATTTGACCACAATGTCAGAAAACAGTTACTATGTCTGAAAACAATGGATGGCAAAAATGTATAAGTTTTGAACAGTATACAGCACCTTAAAGGAGAAGTCCACTTCCAAAACAAAGATAATGTACTCACCCCCTTGTCATCCAAGATGTTCATGTCTTTCTTTCTTCAGTCGTAAAGAAATAATGTTTTTGAGGAAAACATTTCAGCATTTTTTTCCATATAATGGACTGATATGGTGCCCGGATTTTGAACTTCCAAAAGGCAGTTTAAATGTGGCTTCAAACGATCCCAATGCGGTTGTAAATGATCCCAGCCGAGGAAGAAGGGTTATTTTCATTTTTAAAAATACAATTTAAATACTTTTTATTCTCAAACGCTCGTCTTGTCTTTCTCTCCCTGAACTCTGTGTATTCTGGCTCAAGACAGTTAGGGTATGTCGAAAAACTCCAATCATATTTTCTCCCTCAACTTCAAAAATCATTTCAAAACGATCCTACTGTCACGAATCTGGTCGGTGTCCCGCTGTCCGCTCACCACCAGATGTCACTCTCACCCCATCATCACACTCTGACTGTTGTACCACACCCCGGACTACATCTCCCGTCATGCATCACGCTGACTGCGTCAACACATGTGACCAATCAGCAGCACCATAAAACCCCCGGTCTTTCCCCATTCAAGTCACGGATTGTTGATAGTGTTTCTCCCATTGTTTAGCATTCCTAGTTCCTTGTTTCTTGTGTTTTTGATTCCCTTGCCTGGCTCCCCGTTTTTCGACTGATCGCCGCCTGCCTTTGGACCATCGCTCGTCATCAAGGACTATTCTCTCTCGTCTCGCCTCTGACACTCCTGTTACCGTTGATTTGACCCTGCCTGTACGACCATGTATCTGTCTCGTCCCTATAATAAAGGCTCGCAAATGGATCCACTCTCCTCTCGTCCGTTACTCCCTGTTACAGAACAATCCGTCAACAAGGATCCAGTAGCTCAGGACCCTGCAGTACAGATCATGCTCCTCAAGCAAGGTGAGCGATCAGTTGAAGAGTATGTTCGGGACTTTTACACATTAGTACATCAGACTTCCATGAGCGATCTGTGTCTGATGATATTTTTCCGTGGAGGGCTCTCTGAACCTTTTGGCTCCTTAATGCCATTGTATCAGCCCCATTGGACTATAAGCCAATACCTGAATATTGCACTCCAGATCAGCGGTTCCTCGCTCACCGTGGGTGTTGTGGGGAAGCAGCATCGCGGCAACGCCGGCCGTGCAACCCCGGCCGTGCAACCCACCCGTGTAATGGCGGCCGTGCCGGTGCGCGCTCACAAGATGGCGGCGACGGCGGAGCCCGTTCACAAAATGGCGGCGAAAACAGAGCTCCGTCACGTCACAGCTGCCATACAAGAGATATTTAAAGTTACAGTTACACACCCTGAGTCAAGTCAAGTTTCCAAGTCTACCCAAGTTGCAGCTGCATTTCCTGAGTCAAGTCAAGTTGCGACTGTGTTTCCTGAGTCAAGTCAAGTTTCCAAGTCAAGTCAAGTTGCAGCTGTGCTCAAGTCAAGTTTCCAAGCCAAGTCAAGCTCTGTCCCGGAGTCAAGTCAAGCTACGGCTGCTGTTCCAGTGTCAAGTCAAGCTACGGTCCTTGTTCCTGTGTCAAGTCAGGTTAAAGCTGTGTTTCCTGTGTCAAGTCAAGTCAGAGCTATCGCTCCTATCTCAAGTCAAGTAACAGCCATCTTTCCTGAGCCAGAGCCACTGCACAAGATGGCTGCCACGCCAGAGCCACTGCACAAGATGGCTGCCACGCCAGAGCCACTGCACAAGATGGCTGCCATGCCAGAGCCACTGCACAAGATGGCCGCCGTCTCCAAGCCACTCCACAAGATGGCCGCCATTCCTGAACCTGTGGTCAGCACCCGGACGCCACCTGTGGTCATGATGCCCCACGTGCTGGACTCACCCCTAATGACGGTATGGGCAGCTAAAATGGCGCTCCTTCATGCCGCGGCAGCTACCCCTGGGTCAAGTCTGGCGTCCAAGTAAAGTCAAGACACAGAGTCAAGTCAAGATACAGAGTCAAGTCAAGACACAGCTGTCGAACCTCTGTGTAGAACCTCTTATGGAGGGGGCGTTAATATCAAAACTCTCTGCTTCTCCCTTTCTTCTGTCTGTCTCCTCTGTCCCTGTTCTCCCCAGGTCCCAGCCCATGATGCGGGTTCCTGCTCAGCCCTGGAGGGCCCCAGCACCTCCTGTTGTGCCCTGGAGGGTCCCGGCGCCTCCTGTTCCGGCTCCGCCCTGGAGGGCTCCTGGGGCTATGTCACGAATCTGGTCGGTGTCCTGCTGTCCGCTCACCACCAGATGTCACTCTCACCCCATCATCACACTCTGACTGTTGTACCACACCCCGGACTACATCTCCCATCATGCATCACGCTGATTGCGTCAACACATGTGACCAATCAGCAGCACCATAAAAGCCCCGGTCTTTCCCCATGCAAGTCACGGATTGTTGATAGTGTTTCTCCCATTGTTTAGCGTTTCCTAGTTCCTTGTTTCTTGTGTTTTTGATTCCCTCGCCTGGCTCCCCGTTTTTCGACTGATCGCCGCCTGCCTTCGGACCATCGCTCGTCATCAAGGACTATTCTCTCTCGTCTCGCCTCTGACACTCCTGTTACCGTTGATTTGACCCTGCCTGTACTACCATGTATCTGTCTCGTCCCTATAATAAAGGCTCGCAAATGGATCCGCTCGCCTCTCGTCCGTTACTCCCTGTTACACCTACATCGCTGCAGAAGTACCGACCCAGTCTTTGCTTTGTCTAAGCAATAACTAAATCAGCATATTATCATATTCAAAAAAAATTCTAACAAATTAAAAAAAACTGCACAAATTGGATGTTTTGTTTCCAGTCAAGACTTATAGAAGTTCATGCCTTTATCACCAGCAGGGTAGACTATTGTAATAAACTCCTGACCAGCCTTCACAAGAAGACAATTAAACAGCTGCAGCTCATCCAGAACACTTCTGCCAGGATTCTGACTAGAACCAGAAAATCGGAGCAAATCACGCTAGCCCTAAGGTCATTACACTGGCTTCCAGTTACATTTAGGATTGAGTTTAAATTATTGTTACTCGTTTATAAATCGCTCAATGGCATAGGGCCTTAATACATTGCAGATGTGCTAACAGAATTCAAACCTATCAGATCACTCAGATCATTAGGATTAAGTGAGTTAGAAATACCAAGTGTTCACTCAAAACAAGGCCAGTCTGCTTTTAGCTATTACGTTACCTGCAGCTGAAATCAACTTGCAGAAGAGATCAGATGTGCTAAAACAGTAGCCACATTTAAATCTTAGACTTAAATCACATCTGTTTGTAGCTGTGCATTCACTGAATGAGCTCTGTGCTACGACCAAATAATTGCCTTGAAAATGATCCCTATACTGCTTTATTTACATAGATATATAAAATAACAAGAATTCAAGCATTTTACCTCTGTTTTTATGAACAAACACAGCTATCAGTATTCCAGCAGTCACACTGAGCACAGCAGCTACTGAAATCAGGATGACTGATGTCCTCCAAGAACTAAACCTTTTACCTATAAAAAAAACAGTAATTAATCACACTGTGTAAATCAAACATATTTGACAAGATGATTAAAAATGACATAATGGACTCAGCTGATAATCATAAAATCTTTTTACTGAATCAAAAATACCATGAGATCACAAAATACAGTAACAAAAGTGTCTGTACGTACTTGTGGTGATAATCTGTGTTTCCAGCATGTGATGTCTCAGTTTGACTCTGCAATGAATCTTGTTGTCTCTTTGATGTACAGTGATGGTGTGTTTCACACCGAATCCGTCTTCATTTCTGTGTGTCTCTGCAGTTTCTGAACTCAAACTGACTCCTTCACTGTTCAGCCACTCAAGATCAGGTTCAGGATACCAACCTTCAGATTCACACTGTAGATGAAGCCCTCCTGAATGATCAAACCCATCTACAGTGATCACTGGAGGACGTCCTACAGCTACAGATCAACAAGAAGAACATGCAGTTGTTGTTCTGGCTTTTTTATGTTAATTAGAGCATGTAAAGGCTGGAATAAACTACACAACTTTTGCCCTGATTTACAGTATGGAGGATATTGTTGGATTACAAATTTCTAAAAGGTTATGTATATTGTGATTTAGCAGACAGCCCAAGCCCTGAGATAGTAACCTTTTGTCTTTATACAGTTCCTGAACATCTGGCAGGTTTCCCAAGTTAAGTGTGAAGTCTAAGCTCAAGGTACAACTGTGCCTTTTGTTTAGCACCTTTGCATTTGAATGACACTGGTATGCTAAATAGATCAAGGCTGGGAAAAATCTTTTACTGGGCTGATTTCCTGTACCACATTTGCATGCTTTGTTTAGATTGATTCTACCTCTATGTACTCCACCTCCTTCAAACCTATATACTCTGAGATTGTACTGAGATTTTGTCAGACTTTTTGATGACTGCAGTGCCGAGCAGCGAGTATCTGAATAAAGAGAAACTTCTGCTTCAAGATATCCAAAAACATCTCCTGGTCTCTAAGAAAAAAATCACAACAGTTTTGGTGCCATGACCCGGATAGAGCTCCTCACCTGAATCCAGATTGAAACTTCAAGCTCAACAAAGATCTGACTTCGTTCCAGACTGAATCTTTCTGTACCAAGGGTTGGTGAGTATCACTCTATCCAAAAGAACCATTAGAAGCCAGTACATGTGGTTAACCTCTGCGCTGCCAGAGAAGTGTTAACAAACAGCTGCAGGGTTTGGTTAACAGAACAGTTATCTTCTATTCAGGTAGAGAAGATTAGCATTACGTGCTAATATCTGTTATCCTCTGTTTCAAAGCAGGGAAGTTTAGCATTACGTGCTAAAATTGTTTATCCTTTGTTTCAGGGCAGGGAAGTTTAGCATTACGTGCTAATATCTGTTATCCTTTGATAAGGCAGAGAAGAATTTTTGATCTTCTCTTCAGGGAGAGAAGATTAGCGTAAAGTGCTAATATCTGTTACCCTCTGTTTAGGCAGAGAAGATTAGCGTAAAGTGCTAGTAGTTTGTGTTGTCTTCTGTTAATTCAGGAAAGGTTAACTATAGTTGATCTGTGTTAACAAGCGTACCCTCTGTTGATCAGAGAAGTTTTAGTGTTGTGATTGTGTGGTAACAAAGAAACTCACAAAATGGTTAGAAAGAACGCTAGGCTGATCTCCACAACTGAAAAAGGTGGTCTCGCAACTCCTTTGTGGTCAGATAGCAAATTCAAATCACTGTTAGGAGTGCAAATAAACCTTATAGTAACTGAAAAAGTTAGACGAGAATTAACTAAGAAATATGAGACCCATCCAGACAAGACTTGGTCTGTAGATGAGTGTAAAAAAGAACAATGTGAAAGGCATTATCTGCTGCCACAGAGAATTTGGTTTAGCGCTAGCTACACAACAGTCTCAGCGTAACTTAGAGCTAGAGGAACAGAACAAAGAGCTCCGGACTAGAATATCCGCTTTGACTAAGAAATTGAACCGCAACAAAGATTTAGAAAAAAATGATATGGAAGTTAGTCAGCCTGATAACATTTATCCTGATTACAAGCTTTCTTTGAAACAGATGTAGCCATCCAATCAGTAACTGATGTGCCTGTAGATTCAGTGAAGGTATGTGGTGCTAGGAGAAGATCTCAGGGAATTGAGGGAATTGAAAGTGTTCCTCCCAAATCTGCTGTTGTCCAGGTTCAAGCAATTGCAAATATGCTGGGACCTAAAGATATAGAGAGATTGTCCCAGAGCTTACCCTCAGCACGCACACATTTTTCTGAATTTGGAAGAGCACTGATTAGCAAAATGCGTCTCTACGACATGTCGTTAGTAGAAGTCACACAGCTGATGTCACAAATTCTAACTGAACTGTGTACAAAGGAAAGAGGAAACTGTAAGTGCATATACTGAGAAGTTTTGCCAGTCAGCCGTAACTTACAGTGGAATAGTTGATGATCCTGAAAGTGTGCTAGATGACAAGGGACTGCTAGTCCGCATCTGATCAGATGGCCTTGTAGCTGAGTACAGAAAAGCCTTGCCATTCCTAGATCTAACTTGGTCTAACAAAACTCTCAGAAGTAACTTGGAAAGCTACTTTGGAAAGAGATTCTGATGAGAGTAGCAGCAGCTACGTTTAGCACAACAAATCGAGACAAGAGATGGTCTAAAAAAGAAGGGAAATGCAATTATTGTGGAAAATTACGACATTGGGAGAAAGAGTGTAGGAAGAAGTTGCAAGATAATAGGAGAAATGCTATACATAATTCTGCTCCTTCTCAGCCCGCCTACAACCCTGAAGTAGTTCTGCTATGTGTCCAGTGAAACGTTAGGACAGCTCGCTCAGGCTCTTCTAAGAGCACAAAAAGAGCAGGAAAAAAAATAATTGTTGGGGCTGTGAGTTGCTACCTTTCCCCTGTAATACATCACAATGACAAAATAATTTTTGTGAAAGGTAGCATACAAGAGATAGAGATTGACTTTTTGCTTGATACAGGTGCAGAAATCACAGTAGTTCCTACAAAATTGGCTAAAGATTTAAACATTCCGTACAAGAAAATGAAACTTTGTTTAACTGGTGTAGTAGGTGAAGATTCTGTTTTGTATTAAACTCCGCCCATAGAGGTACAATTAGGCCCGAAAACTCTCGACTACAAAATTGCTATGTGCTCCATTAAATACAGGTGTAATTCTAGGCATGGATCTACTGAGACAAGTACATCTAACTTTAGACATGTCCTCAGAATCTGCTAGCATAAAAATTGCTTCAGCACAAGTTTCTACCAGTAATGTAATCACTCCTGAGTGTGCTTTCTTACAGAATCATCCAATTTGGGCTAAAGACAAAGATGACTGCGGGCTTCTCACAGGTGTAGAACCAGCCAAATTAACAGGAACCGCCCCTCCTGTTACCAAACAATACCCGATCAGTAAGGAAGCTATACAAGGAGTCAAACCTATTGTAAAAAAAATTGCTGAAGCAAGGAGTGCTCGTTAAAACCAGTAGTCCCTGTAATTCACCCATATGGCCCATCAAGAAAGCCAATGGGTCATGGACACTCACAATAGACTACAGAGTAGCCAATAAGCATATTGAAAAAAAATCACCCCCCTAGTAGCCGATCCATCTACAATTTGTAATGGCTTACCATTAGATTGTAAGGTTTTTTCAGTAATTGATATGTCTAATGGATTCTTTTCTGTACCCTTGCACGCTGACAGCCAGCCATGGTTAGCTTTCACAATTGACTATGAACAATAACAGTGGACACGTTTGCCCCAGGGATTTCAAAATTCCCCAACCATATACCATCAGGCTCTCAGACGTGATTTGTGTGACCCAGAATGTCCAGTCAAACAGTCCACTATGATTCAATATGTCGATGATATTTTATTTGCCTCAACAGATCATGAGGTACATCAAACTGAATTGGCAGCATTGTTGGTGTAATGAGCAGGACTCGTAGGAAGCGTGTAAGATCCAATAGCGAGCTTTTATTAACAGATCGTAGTCAAGACAGGCAGGGTCGATAACCAAACAAACAGTAATATCCAGGGCAAGGCAAGAGCGTAAATCCAGTAAACAGGCAGAGTCCAAAACCAAAGAGAGCAGTCCGAAAAGTAACAAATAAACAAGGAAATGAAACCAGACAGAACTATGGCAATGAACGAGGCAAAAACAAAGACAAAACTATGATCATGAAACAAAACTGTGAAAAGACAAAAACAGGGCAAAGGAAACAGGGAAAAACGCTTGGTAGAGTCCGCATGAGCAAAACAATACTTCGCAACTTCCTGTTTGAAAATGGCCTCCTTATATTGCCACCAAACAGGAAGTTATCAATGAAGCAGCAGAGGGAGCAACAACAGTCAGTCAGTGGGTGAGGGCTCCCTCTGCTGGCATGGCGTTACAGTTGGACTATTTGCAGAAAAAAATGACACAAATGTAGCTTTCACAAAGCTCAAATTGCTAAAAATCAAGTTACATTTCTGGGTCAAACAATTGGTACAGGAAATAGATCCATTACACAGGATCGAGCCGCTTCAGTCAATGCAATACCTCCGCCTACTAACATTAAAACACTCAGATCATTTTTAGGAACAGCAAGTTACTGTAGACCTTGGATTGAAGACTATGCTCAGCCACTCTATGACTTGTTGAAAGGTCAGGTTAGAGATTCTGATACAGTTTGTATTGAAGAAATTCACCTCAAAGCTTTCAATGATTTGAAGAGAGCACTATGTCAAGCGCTAGCATTAGGAATTGCATAGACCCTTTGTGCTTTATGTTCATGAACACTTAGGCTTTATGACTGCATGTCTAATGCAAGATCATGGGGGCAATTTACGCCCAATTCATTACTATTCTGGCAAATTTGACATTGTCGCTCAAGGAATGGGCCCATGTCTCAGAGCAGTACAGGCAGTTAGGCATCTAGCTCTTCAGGCCTCATCAGGAATGGTGTTAGGACAGACTGTAAATGTAAGATGCCCTCATGCAGTGTCTGCACTAATGAATCAAGCAAAAGTCACTTCTGTCACATCCTCTCGTTGGGGAAATTGGTTAACAACCCTCACAGCTCGAACATTGTTTTACAGTGTGCACCAGTCACGAACCCATCCTCATGTATGATGTCTGCAATGACTGAAGAAGAGGATGAAGGAGAAATGGCTCATGATTGTGTTATGCTTACATACACACCTACAAGTGAAATAACAGAAACTCCCATAGATAATGCAGAATTGGAGTTGTTTGTTGATGGTTCAGCTCACGTTATTGAAGGTAACAGACGAGCAGGTTATGCAGTAACTTCTACCACTGAAGTGGTAGCTTCAGGTCGTCTTCCAGATCATTTTTCAGCTCAAGCTGCAGAACTAGTAGCCTTAACTAGAGCATGCACGCTAGCGTCAGGATCAATTGCAAATATCTACACTGATTCCAGGTATGCTTTTGGGGTAATTCATGATTTTGGTATCATTTGGTATGGTATCACCCATTAAACATGCTGGATTAGTGAAAGATCTAATGTTTGCCATGAAACTTCCAAAGAAATTAGCTGTGATCAAAGTGAAAGCACATCTCACAACTAATACTACGGAAGCTAAAGGTAATGCTCTTGCTGATGTAGCTGCTAAACAGGCTTGTTCATATGCAAATGTACAGGTGTGTTCAGGTAGTACAGCACAGAAGACAGTTCTGCCTCCTGAATCAATCATTGAACTGTACAAAGACGTTCCTTTATATGAAGCATGGACATGGTTAGACATAGGAGCCACAGTGGATTCACCTGGTTGCTGGACCAAAGGAGGAAAATATATTGCTCCCGAATCACTGCTGCCATATTTGGCTCAACAAATACACAATTTGGGTCACAGTGGTCCAGCAACAATGAATCACAGGTTCTCAAATCAATGGTGGAATCCAAAATTCAGAAATGTAGCCACTGAAACAGTCAAGAGATACGTTACATGTCAAAAAAATAATGATGTGCCTGCAGCAACTACAGCAGCAACACATACCCCAGCTCCACCAGGACTGTTTCATCACCTATAAGTTGATTACATATCATTGCCTCCTTGTAAGGGAAAAACTGACGTTTTGATAGTAATAGACAAGTTCTCAAGATGGATAGAAGCTTATCCAACAGGGCGTGCCACAGCTGCACATACTGTTAAATGTCTTGTCACTGATTTCATTCCCAGATGGGGATTACCAGATAGCATTGACTCAGATCACGGTACCCACTTCACAGGACAGGTAGTCAAGGAAGTGTCTAAAATGTTGAAAATTATGTGGAATCTTCACTGTCCTTATAGGCCACAAGCATCGGCGCAAGTCGAACGTGCAAGCAGATCAATCAAAACCAGGCTAAGCAAAATGCATCAGGAAGGAGTATTATGGGTCGAAGCGCTGCCAGCGGTACTGTGTAGTATGAGAGCATCACCTAACAGATCAGTAGGTCTAAGCCCTCATGAGATTATTACAGGACGCCCAATGCAGATGCCAGGTGTGATTGATCTTAGAAATGCTGATGTGAACATTGCCTCAGATGCCCTGATGACTTATTGTGAAAACCTTACAAAGGCAGTACAGAGTTCCAGAGAAAGAGTTGAGTCGTGTTGGCAGAATCCACCAGAAGGTGGACACACAATCATCCCAGGTCAGTGGGTTATGATAAAGTCATTCAGAAACAAACCATTAGAGCCTAAGCACGGACCACATCAAGTGATGTTGATTACAGCAGCTGCAGTCTTGTGTCAGGGAAGGAAAACCTGGACTCATGTGTCACACTGTAAAGTTGTTCCCCCACCTACAGGGATAGGATAGGACACACAGACCAGTGAGGAGCCCAGGGAAGAACCGAATGCAACAGGCTTCGGGGGCCAACCCTGAGGTGAAGACTTCCTCATAGGCCTTCCCCATCCACTAGTCCATCCTTACCTCACTGTTCTTTAGGTGTCACAGGAATTAAGAACTAGGGAAAGAAGGAACAACAAGACTAGACTCAGATTGAACAGAGGCTACAACTCTATTGTTTGCAGCCTTTTACAACAAATACTGCTCTGTCGTCTTTTGTTTTCTTTCTTACTCTGTGCAGATACCCCTTGATGGCTGTCCCGAGACCCATACACATCGACCCCCTCACCTGTGTATGAAGCTACAAACTTTAAAGGACAACTAGACCCACTGCCGAGCCAACTGTCACGGAAGACAGAACTTAAAAAAAAAAAAAACACAAGCAGAGAATTAAATTAAAGGACTTCAGTCATCCATCAACATGATCAAGATTGCTGTTCTAGTAATCATCATGAACATCGCACAAGCTATAGACTCCAGAAACAACATATTCTTAGAACTGATGAATATGTCAAGAAATGCCTTGTTTGCTGGAAAGAACATTTGCATGCCACACCCACCTTCAGTAAAAGCAGGGATCCCATGAGTAGCACACCCCATCTCCCACTGTGACACATGCACCTTATTCGGAGTTCAAACAAGTGGAATCTTCAACAGAAGTACATGCCACCACATCACAACTCCTCCAGCTTCTCCGTGTTGCATTCCTGGATTACAATCCTGCAACCTGACTTCAGCTACTCCCATTATGACAGATCTTCTCTTGCCAATGACTTTTCCTTGGTGCATGGAAAATGATGCTCCAGCCTCGACTCCATTGGGTGAAATTCCTCATGAACGTTGCAGCTTTGTGATCAAAATGAGTACATATTCCCATGTGGACATTACTCCATCAGCAGGAAGAGAGGAAATGGACTTAGATGTTTGTCTCCACAGGACATCATCTCTCCCAAAATTCTTCTCAGTAAATCAGTGGTGTATGATTCCTCCACCGACTGGCACCTTCTGGTTATGTGGAACTTCTGTCTACAACATCCTACCTAGCCAATTCAACGGCAGGTGCACCTTGGTTTATGTTCTACCGGCTATCAGAGAGAATACACACTCCTCCCCAAGCTCTCCACATTTACTAAGCTCATCTACTACCACAAACAAAGAAGATGGCTGCATCCCCGGACTTACTTGTGCACAAATATGGTGGTCAAGAACTCTTGGAGCCTTAATCCCATCTTATGGTGTCATACAGGCCCTGGATCAAGTCAGAAGCTTATCGAATTCTGTACAGAAACTAGCTAATGATACAGCTTTGGCCCTAGGTAACATCACGGACACTGCCTTGGATTACATTCTTGCAATGCATGGGGGAGCCTGCACCATTATTGGCCCTGAATGCTGCACCGGGTTAATGGATCCAACAGAGAACTTGAACAAAATCCAACGAGACATTCTTGATCTTTCAGAAAAATTACACCAAATGACTGAAGATAATTATTCATGGTTCGGAAAACTGTTAGGTAAACCCTGGCTGTGGATCAAGGAAATAGCAATTCTGCTGTTATTTTTCCTACTGGTATACTATCTATGCGTCCACAGTATCAAGTGTTTCATTCAACAAATGACCCACGACCATCATGAGGAAATAACAGTTCCAACCAGAAAAGACTATTACCCGTAAGAACTTCACGGACCCTAGAAGCATGTTTGTTTCTGTGTCAGCATGCTTTTCATCACTATAAACAATCAACACAGAACTTTTTAAGTGTCTAAATTTGTATTTTATTAGAGTTTTTTTTAGAACTCTCAAAGGAGGAATTGTTGGATTACAAATTGTCTTTATACAGTTCCTGAACATCTGGCAGATTTCCCAAGTTAAGTGTGAAGTCTAAGCTCAAGGTACAACTGTGCCTTTTGTTTAGCACCTTTGCATTTGAATGACACTGTTATGCTAAATAGATCAAGGCTGGGAAAATCTTTTACTGGGCTGATTTCCTGTAACACATTTGCATGCTTTGTTTAGATTGATTCCACCTCTATGTACTCCGCCTCCTTCAAACCTATATACTCTGCTGTGCTGAGATTTTGTCAGACTTTATGATGACTGCAGTGCCGAGCAGCGAGTATCTGAATATAGAGAAACTTCTGCTTCAAGATATCCAAAAACGTCTCCTGGTCTCTAAGAAAAAATTCACAACAATATCAAACATGTTCAATATTTTCAGGAGAGTGCATATCACACATCTCCAACAATGTGCACATTTCTATGTGACTTTGTTGTGATCCTCAGTCGTTTAGTGTATGGCCAGTTTCCCTTTGTAACTATTACAAAGTCAGTAAGTGTGTGATGCCTAGTGTTTTAAAAACTGTTCATATTTTAAAAGTTGTGTAGTGTATTCCAGCCTTTAGTTTTCAATGGTTTTCTCACCTTCAACCTTGACATTAACAGTGGCATCATCATACCAGGATTTGGACTGAATAAAACACTTATAAAGTCCTTCATCAGAGACTCGGACTGATGAGATTTTGAGTGATGCATCTCCACTCTGTAGTTCTTGATGATTCAGTTCTGTTCTCCCTCTGTAGAACTGACTCTGATCGGTGTTTTTGTCTACATGATCATCATAAAGATGCACTTGTAAGTCTTTCAGATCAAGTCTAAACCACTCCACTCTCATGTCCACAACACTGGTGTTGGGTTTGACTGAACAGGGCAGAATCACATCTTCACCAGCCACAACAAATGCAGGATCTGTAGGTCCCACCACATCATACTGCTCTGTTATAAGAGAAAGAGAGCAGGTCTAATTAAAAGTGAAGCTCATTTAATTTGAACTGTCAAACTTTAAAACAGCAAGTCATAAAAGTAGTCCATAACTTTGTGTTTTAATGTAAAGCAGTAACTATCATTCTCCACATATCAGCTCTGCATCTCATCAAGGAATTTTCAGTCCTGCTCCCACCCTCTCCTGCCAAGATATATATTATCTTGTCCCGCTCCTGCCCGCAAAAACCTGCATAAAGTAACCTATATAGATTTTTTTGAGTACATTGATGACATTTACATGAAATAGTTCTGCAGCAGCTCATAGGCTAAGTTCCATAACATCCCAGCATAAACACTCCCAATAAAATGTTGTTATTTAGGCTAAGCATCAACATTCACAAACCACTGTTATTAACAGAAAAGCAAGCATGGGCTACTGCATGCATGGTTTGGTCAATTCCAAGGGCCAGATGATGGAGGGGGGCCCTCCTGAGTGGGGGCACATGATTTCTACCGAGGGGAACACGATCACAAATTACCAAGGGGAACGCAGTCTCTAGCTTCATCCACCACATTATCTATTTACATTTATACTTCAAAACAGAGTCTGTGTGCATTTACTAAATATTATTATATGTAAACTTAATTTGTAAACTTAATTCTAATTGGTCAATAATTCAGAATAATAACAACTGTTAATTGCAACACCAACCACTCATCCAAGAAACCTGCAGTGTCCGACATGATTGTGCTTCTGTTCTGTCTCAGCAATTTCTACAAGTAAGTCAATAAAATAATTTCAGCTTAGATAAATATTTAATGTTCATTTATTTTGTAACCATAATGAGCTGGTTAGTATCACATAAACTATAAACTAAACTATAATTACAAATAAACTATCCACCTTATTTTGCCTGAGTAAGATGGCCATTTGTAAAATTTATGGGTAGGCTTATTTGTGTATCATCCGCGTCCAGCTATTTTTATACAAAACAGTTTGTTTTGCCGCTTGATGTTACAATTTGGTGTGTCTTAACATGTTATTTTATTGTTTTATCTTAATTTTGAACACACTGGTTTGTAGTGCAAACAGTTTTAGCATGTACTGCACTCTATTTTTCGTCTCTTTATTTCCCTATAGCGGCTAATGAACCTGAAGTCTCACCAGTAGGCTTACTTTTGCATTGAAAAATAAGGTGGATAGTTCACCTGGACAATGAACCCTTTTCACTGTGATGACAGTCATCAGCATCGTAAATCCTTTTTTATTGTAACGCCACTCCAGCAGAGGGAGCCCTCACCCACTGACTGGACTGTTGCTGCTCCCTTTGCTGCTTCGTTAGTTGCTTCCTGTTTGGTGGCCATAAAAGGAGGCCTACACCAAACAGGAAACGCAAAGTATTGTTTTGCTCTTGCGGACTCTACCAAGCGTTTATCCCTGTTTTCATTGCCCTGTTTTTGTCATTGCCACGGTTTTGTTTTATTATCATAGTTTTGCTTTTGTTTTTCCATAGTTCTGTCTAGTTTTTGCTATCATTCCTTTGCTTGTTTATTTGTCACTTTTTGGACTGCTCACCCTGGTTTTTGGACTCTGCCTGTTTTGTGGATTACGTTATTGTGTTGCCTTCGTCACTCTGTTTGTCTGTATACTGACCCTGCCTGTCTGACTATGATCTGTAAATAAAAGCTCGCACTTGGATCTTACACGCTTCCTAGGAGTCCTGCTTGTTACAGAATACTTTGCCTACCAAAGATCCAGCAGCTTCGAACACAGATGACCATGGACCCAGCATCACGCCTCGTTCAACTCCGACCAGGTAACCGGCCCATTGAGCAGTATGCTATGGACTTTTGTGAGCTCTGTCACTTGGTGGATTTTCAGGACAGTTTTCTCAAGGACATTTTCTTTTTTGGCTTGTGAAAAGAAATATTGAATAAAATGCCACGTCATCACTGTCACTGGTCTTTGGAGAAATATATTGACTATGCTTTGCTGTTGGCCGGATCGTCATTTACTGTGGGGATTGCAGATAAGGAGCCCTGCAAACCTTCAGCACCCATTACACCAGAACATTTTCACACCCCAACCGTTATGTCCGGTATTGTCACTATCATGCCAGAGCCAGTCCATAAGATGGCCGCCATCCCCAAGCCTGTTCACAAGATGACCGCCATTCCCAAGCCTGTTCACAAGATGGCCGCCATCCCCAAGACTGTTCACAAGATGACCGCCATCACCAAGCCTGTTCACATAATGGCTGCCCCGTCTGAGCCTCATCAAGTCAGAATCATCTCATCCAAATCTCATCTCGACATGTCTGCTGCACCCAAATCAAATCAAGTGATGCCTGATCCTCCGGTGTCAAGTCAAGTCAGGGCTACACTTTCTGTGCCAAGTCAAGACACAGTTGTTCTCCATGAGCCAAGCCAAGATACAGCTGTTGTTCTCCATGAGTCAAGCCAAGATACAGCTGTTCTCCATGAGCTAAGCCAAGATACAGCTGTTGTCGCCAAGATACAGCTGTTGTTCTCCATGAGTCAAGCAAGTCACAGCTGTTCCTCATGAGTCAGCTGTGCCCACGAGTCAAGCCAAGTCACAGCTGTTCCCCATGAGTCAAGTCAAGTCACAGCTGTTGTTCCTGAGTCAAGTCACGTTACAGCTGTTGTTCCTGAATCAAGTCAAGTTACAGCTGGGTTGTCTATGTTAAGCCAAACCACAGCTGATTTCCATGAACCAAGCCAAGTTACAGCAGATCTTCATGAGCCAAGTCAAGTTGCTGCTATTTCCCTGAGCCAAAAGCCAAGCCACAGTTGATCTTCATGAGCCAAGCCAAGTTACAGCAGATCTTCATGAGCTGTCAAGTTGCTGCTGTCGCCCATGAGCTGCTGCCACAGTTGATCTTCATGAGCCTACAGCTGATCTTCATGAGCTAAGTCATGCCACAGCTGACCTTCATGAGCTGTCGCCCAGCTGACCTTCATGAGCCAAGTCAAGCCACAGCTGATCTCCCTGAGCCAAGTCAAGTCACAGCTGACCTTCACGAGCCAAGTCAAGTCACAGCTGGACTGCACGAGCCAGGTCAAGTCACCACTGTTCTTCACAAGTCAAGTCAAGTCAAGTCACGGCAGGCCTCCCTGAGTCAAGTCAAGTCACGGCAGACCTCCCTGAGTCGAGTCCAGTCATGGCAGACATCCCTGAATCAAGTCAAGAAACTGCTGTCCTGCCAGAACCTAACCAGGTCCCCTCTGACCTTCCAAAATCACATCACATCTCAGCTGACCACCAAGAACCTCATCACGTCTCAGCTGATCCTCTAGAGCCTCATCATGTATCCATGCTCCCAAGCCACGCAGAGCCCAAGCTCCCAAGCCACGCAGAGCCCACATTCCCAAGCCACAAGTCCACAGCATCCAGACCCTCAAGGCCAACAAACAAGGCCGTTGCCATTTTCAGTGTGTGGGCTGCACACTGTGCTCCAGAGGCCTCGTCGGTCCACGAATCTGCTCCAGAGGCCAAGTCTATCCACGAGTCTGCTCCAGAGGCCTCGCCTGACTGCGAGTCTGCCCCAGAGGCCTCATCTGACCACAAGTCTGCTCCTGAGGCTTTATCTGCCCACGAGTTTGTGCCTATGCCTCCAGAGGTGTCAGCTTATGCTGTGGATCCTCCAATGGGGGCGGCGTCCTCCTATGAACTCTCTCTCTATCATGTCACGGCCCAGGAGGCCCATCATGAACTCTCTGCCTGTCATGCCACGGCCAAGAAACACACCGCTCTGCTATGGATGTCACTAGTTCCACTGTGGATATCTCTGCTCCTGTCTGCTCTGCCTACCTCGCCATGGCTTCCTGTTCTGCCTGCTCTGCCTACCCCACCATGGCTTCCTACCCTGCCATTGCTCCACGGCCCAGGCCCTCCAGTGTTTCACGGTCTGCTACTGCTCCATGGCCCAGGTCTTCCAAGGTCACACTGTCTGCCAGCTCCATGGTCCAGGTCCTCCAGTGCTTCACTGTCTGCCACTGCTCCATGGTCCAGGTCCTCCAGTGCTTCATTGTCTGCCATTGCTTCATGGCCCAGGTCCTCCAGTGCTTCACTGTCTTCCAATTGCTTCATCTGTAACGCCACGCCAGCACCCACTGACTGACTGTTGCTGCTCCCTCTGCTGCTTCGTTGGTTGCTTCCTGTTTGGTGGCCATAAAAGGAGGCCTACACCAGACAGCGCAAAGTATTGTTTTGCTCTTGCGGACTCTACCAAGCGTTTATCCCTGTTTTCATTGCCCTGTTTTTGTCATTGCCACGGTTTTGTTTTATTATCATAGTTTTGCTTTTGTTTTTCCATAGTTCTGTCTAGTTTTTGCTATCATTCCTTTCCTTGTTTATTTGTTACTTTTTGGACTGCTCACCCTGGTTTTTGGACTCTGCCTGTTTTGTGGATTACGTTATTGTGTTGTCTTCATCACTCTGTTTGTCTGGATACTGACCCTGCCTGTCTGACTACGATCTGTAAATAAAAGCTCGCACTTGGATCTTACATGCTTCCTACGAGTCCTGCTTGTTACATTTATGATGTTTTTTATTTTTATTTATTCTTTTTTTTTTATGTATGTGCATTTATAACACTATACTTTGTATTATATCACATTGCGTAAATTACAAAAAACTAGTTTGGCTTGAGAGATGACAAAGTGACTATAATATAAATATAAATATTAATAATACAATATAATTAGTAGGGGTGGGGGACAAAATCTATTCACATATGAAAGGGAATTTGGTGTGATCGCGAATCTCGAAAGCGAAAGTAAATGCACATATCAATAATGTCTCCCTAATGCCTGCAATTTATATATAGTATGATTCCCCAATAATATAACAGCAAGAGAAAACATTAAAATATTTTTTCCTTCCATCTCATATTTATTTCCGTAAGGGGTTCCGTAATATGCCTACATGTCATTTCCTTTACAAACACAGCATTATATATGATTTATTAGGAAGTTAGTAGTTAATAGGATATCTTGAGTCAGGACTACCCATAGTATAGACTGGTGTGTTTTTGAATCAAAATACTGATGCGATGTCTAGTGTACACAAAAATTGTATGAAAAATTGTGGATCGTGATTAAAAATCAAAAAATCGTGAATTGATTTTAATCGAATCATGACCCCAAGGATCAATAAGAATCGAATTGTGAGGTAGGACCTACTAAAAGATTCCCACCCCGAATTATTAGTGCCGAGATTATATACCTAAATTTGCGTAAACTACTTGTGTGCTTTAATGGTTTAGTGGTAAAACTTTTGTCAAGCATTTCTGAAGTGGTTCTAATCCACCCTCGTATAGTTTTTTTTTCTCATTAAAACCAAAGGTGTTCATTAGTGATTGTCAAGAGAAATTACGTGTTTATGTGCATTTGTTTTGTGCTTTTACCAGAACGAAGTGCTTGATCGTCTGTGTAAAGAGCCCCAAGAGAAAACTGATAACAGTGGCAATGAGCCATAACACATTCCAGCAAGAGGTCCTCATTTGTTATTTAACAGACCAACAAATTTCTTATTGAATGGAGATGTTTCTTTCATTTAGGTACATCCGTGCATGCCGCGAAATGTTGCAAAAACTGGTGGGGTTGCAGGGACATGTCCCACCCACAAATTACTTCTATTGGTCAACCTTGCAGCCCAGGGGCCCCGTGGTAATAGCCTGCACTGGGGCCCATCATTACTATGCTACACCACTGTAGTTAATGCTAATGTGAGTGTGTTTCTAATGCAGTGTTGGAGGAACAATAAATTTTACATTGTTCTCTCCTCTGACTGCCGCTATCAGTCTCTCTCATTTTTTGAAAGTCATGAATGCAAAATAATATATATTTGTGGTACTCTCCCATTCACTACTCTCAAAGTTAACCCATAGCTGAGAAACCCGGAAATGTAAAAAAGGTTCATAAATGGATTTGAACACACACTTCATCTCTTTATGTGGGTGTGGAAAATTACCTGATCTTGAATCTGTAATTCCACTAATAATCAGCAGAGTCAAACAAATATACTTCATTGCTGGAAGACACAGATGATAAAAAGAAAAATATGAATACAAAATATTACAATAAACAGACAAATGTGTTTTGCCTCTGAATACTTGCACATTTACACTTATGGGCCAAATATTAAACATTTTACATACACATCTACAATCAACAGGTTAAATGATTCCAGTCAAAGCAAGACACAAATGTACAATGTGTATCTACATGTAGCTTTATTTGACCTTATTCTTTTTAAAAATGTATTTATATGGTTTAGTATCACTTTATAACCTACCTAACTAGTTAAATGCATCTGATCTCAAGTCACACTCATGATAGACACAATTGTTCAGAAAATGTGTTTCTCAACTTACCTGTGACTGCACATTGATGAGTTCACTGGAGTTTCTGAACAAATTATTGATATGATTATATGGGAATTAACTAAATGTTGATATGAGAGTTCGTAATCGAAAGGAGAATATTCCTGTCTCAGTTATACTTTGACCTGTAACTAAATGATTTACCTGATGACTCCGCCCTCCACAACACCTGATCATAATCCAACTGCTGAAATCATTCTCTGTTTGCAGAAATGTGTCTTCAGACTTTGAGTGCAGGGCTTGTAGCCTAAGTGATGTTGGGAAGGTTTTTTATTATTATTATTATTTATTTTTAATTGCTATTTATGTAGCTTACAAAACTCCACTCAGGCCACACTTACAACACAGTCAGTTTTTCATGCAAAGCAGATAATGCCATTTCAAACAAATCTGATTTTTATTAACATTACCAGAACTTGGCATTCATTTTTATAAACAGTAGGGAAAAGCTATTCGGCTACATAAATTAGTTTTGTATCTAAAAATTTTTTACTATGATAAAACAAATTGAAACAAATAGTCGAGTTTCACCAAAGTGACATAGGCCCAACATGTCAGAACCAAATCATATCAAACAAACAGGGGGAGGTCCAAGATGGCGTTCTAATCGGTCACATTCTGTTGAGCTTCGCAAACTCAGATGTTTAACTTTGTCAGGGAATGCAGTTAGAAAGTTTACATTTATAATTTATACCAGCTTAAACCTGACTACACGTTGCTTTGACTGTCAGAATGGGAAAATCTGAAAAAAGGAAGAATCGAAATGGACATAAAACCGCCACTAATGCTGCTGTAAAAACAGCTAATGAATCAGCTAATCAAGCCTACCAAGATCCCCTGGCTGAGAATATGCACGATTATTTGAGTCAGGATACTGAATCCGTTGAATTCGAGGTGTGCGAAGAAGAATTCCCCTGTCTCTTTCCTTCTCTTCCAGAAACCCCTTCTAAATCCCCGGCCGCTAAACAACGCAAAACCATCGGTGGTGACACATCTGCTATCCTGTCGCAAATCGGGGAGCTTTCGAGGCTTATCAATAATCGCTCAGATGCTTTGGAGAAGATGGTAGGGGAAAATTCACGTGGAATCGCTAGTATGAAGGAATCAATCAACGAAAACACCAAGCAGATTTCTGGAATAAAAGATGTCATTGACTTTATGAGTGCCGAGGTTAAAGACTTAAAATTTAAAATCGGCGTGACTGAGTCAGTAGCCAGAAGAGTTGAACTCAACTCGCGTCAACAGGAGGAGCGACTTCTGCATCTAGAGGCTTATTCCCGTCGGTGGAATCTAAGAGTTCACGGGGTTCCTGAAGGTGAGAGAGAGGACGTCCGAGGAAAGATCATCGATATATGTCAGCAGCTTCTGCCAGATGCCAAGGATAAACTCCCAGATGCCGTGGACACCGTTCATCGGCTGGGTCGCAAGCGGCTGAACGACAACAAACCCAGAGGCATTATCGTCCAGTTTCCTTAGGATTTTTCCTTTTTTCCTAAGACACTTAGGACATTTCTGGTGGAGCTACACGCTTACTATGCAAGACATTTAAAGCAACGCCTTGTCATATGGTTTAAAGAGTTGTATTCTACAACTTGTTTCAGTTTGCAGTGAAAATACTGAGACGTTCTATATGCCTCAGTTATACTCCGTTTTGGTTTTGTAGAACTTGATGGCCTAAATTAACTGCTTGCATACTTTCATTTCAAGTAGAATGCAATATACTTTTCATACTGCATTTCAATATTTTTTTTTTCTGTCAAGAGTTGTGGTTCTCATTTCTAGGCTCATTCTTGACTGGTTAAAGTTCTGTATAATAAGAATATTTTGTTTATTTAGGTCTATTTAGCTTTTTTCTTTGTTGTTTTTATGTCATTATCTGTTGTTTCTTTAAATGCTAGAGGGCTGAGAAATCTTACTAAGCGAAAAAGCTATCTTTTTATATCTCAAACAATTCAATTGTGATTTTTGTTTCCTACAAGAGGGTCACTCATCTGTAGAGGACTTAAACTTTTGGAGGTCACAGTGGGGCCTGGATTTATGGATGGCTCATGGCATGACACATTCAGCAGGTGTATGCATATTAAAAAATAAGTTTAAAGGGAAGATCTTACTCCACAAAAGTGATTTAAGCGGCCATTTTGTCTGCCTTGTTGTTGAAAATACAAATTCGATATGTATTCTTGTTTGTGTATACGGTTATAACCAGCCAAAAGAAAATGAAGCCTTTATTAGCCGTTTAGAGGAACAAGTGTTAAATCTATTGACTAAATAGCCAGATGCTATGCTTATTTTTGGTGGAGACTTCAATGTGGCTTTAGACAGCAGTATAGATAGGTGGCTGCCAAAACCACCGGACAATTCTTGTCTATATATAAAAATGTTCATGCAAAGATTCTCTTTAATAGATAGTTGGAGAGAGTCACATCCCTTTGAAAAGAGGTTCACATGGTGCAACAACTCTTTATCCTCTCATTCTCACATTGATTATTGGCTGATCTCTAAGGAATTATGCAACACATCTACTAATATTTTGCCTTCACCATTATCTGACCATAAGAGTATTTTTATTCACACTCACTTTTCAGGTCCTGATAATATGTGTGGATTTTCTTCTTATTGGAAAATTAACAATTCAGTTCTTCTTTATGATGAGGTGAAAGATGAAATTATTAAGATAATTCAAAATAACTGGAAGAATGCTAGAGAGGAGAGCAGATATAGCAGTTATTGGGAATTTACCAAGTATGAAATTGGCAAATATATCAGAAAATTTAGTAGTGATTTGGCAAAAAAGAAAAAACTAGATGAAAACAGTGTTATATGTAGAATCACAAATCTATTGTCTAAAAATGTAGATAATTTACTTGCCTGTGAAAAAGCAGAGCTTGCAGATTTACAGCATAAATTAGATAATTTATATAAACAAAAAGCTGAAGGGGCATTTATTAGATTGCGTAGGAGGTGGATTGAGGACGAACAGGCGAACAAAATTCTGCATATTTTTTCAGATTGGAAAGAGAACAAGCTAAAAATAACCTAATTAAAAAACTTATGGTTGATGGCAGTATTAATGAGGACTCTAGATGTATTGCAAAGTTCTGTGCCCAATTTTACTGCGATTTATATGCTTCCAAATTATCCCCAAAACATATGAATAATTTTTTTCAGACGTTACCTAACATAAAACAGTTGAGTGTTTCAGATAAGCTTTTTTGTGATGCATCTATCACTTTAAAAGAGATTTAGGAAGCTATTAACACTTTAAAATCCAACAAATCTCCTGGGACAAATGGACTTAGCTCAGAATTTTATAAGCTGTTTAGTCACTTTATAGCTCCTTTTTTATTAAAAGTCTATGAAGAAAGTATAGAGAAGATGGTTCTTCCAGCAACGTTATGCCAAGGTGGTTTTTCCAGCAACGCTATGTTCTTCCAGCAACGTTTAAAAGGAGCTATAAAGTGACTGGAAGAACCATCTTCTCTATACTTCCTTTTTTATTAAAAGTCTATGAAGAAAGTATAAAGAAGATGGTTCTTCCAGCAACATTATGCCAAGGTCTGATAACTCTTATTCCGAAACCAAAAAAAGATCCTCTCTTCTTAGATAATTGGCGTCCAATCACACTATTGAACAATGATTATAAAATATTAGCTTCAGTTTTGGCAAAAAGATTAAAGCATGTTTTGAATTCCATCATTGACGAAACACAGTCAGGGTTCATGAAGAAAAGGCATATTTCTAATAACATACGGCTAGTATTAGATATGATGGATTATTCAGATTTTATTAATAGTGATGGCTTCATTCTCTTTCTAGATTATTACAAAGCTTTTGATACATTGGAACACGCTTTTTTATTTCAGGCTCTTGAAAAAATTGGCTTTGGCGATTTGTTTTGTAGAATGGATAAAATGTTATACATAAATGGAAACAGTTCAATTAAACTAAGTAATGGTACATCACCTAGATTCTTTTTAAATCGAGGAGTCAGACAAGGATGTCCGGTTTCCCCATATTTATTCTTAATTGCAACACAGTTCCTTAGTATGCATATTAATAGTAGCCACTTAAAGGGTATCACAATTGGAAACAGCAAAATTTTAATAAGTCAATTAGCAGACGACACAGCTTTATTTTTGTATGACTCTTCACAAGTCCCTGTAGCATTGAGTATTCTCCAACCCTTTTCTGAGGCTTCAGGGTTAAATTTGAATATTAGTAAATGTGAATTGCTTTCACTTAAAAATTGCTCTGTTGCCTCAATTGAGGGTATTGCTGCCAAAAATAGTCTAACATATCTTGGGATACAAATAACTAAAGAAGAATATAGGTGCTCTGCCAACTTTAAACCTATTATCACAAAAACACAAAGAAGATGCAATTGCTGGCTCCAAAGAGATTTGTCTTTAAAAGGCAGAACATTGCTTACTAAGGCAGAAGGTTTATCTCATTTGGCATACGCAGCTCAATCTCTCTTTGTGGATAAACCCACATGTAAACTAATTAATGAGGTCTAATAAAATTTTATTATATATATTATTTATACATATACATTATATAAAAAAATCTGTCATACTGAATTCCTATAAAAACGGTGGTTTGAATTTCATTGATTTTGATTCCCTTAACAATACATTTAAAATTAATTGGCTGAAACAATACCTATCTAAACCAACTTCTATTTGGAATGCTTTTCCTCACCTTATTTTTTCACAGCTTGGTGATCTTCATTTTCTCTTAATGTGTAATTATGATGTATCCAAACTCTCAATCAAACTTTCCAACTTTCATCGACAGGCTCTCCTAGCATGGACTTTAATTTATAAACACAACTTTTCACCACAGAGGTGTTTTATTTGGAACAATAAGAATATTTTATATAAGAATAAATCTCTATATTATGATAACTGGTTTAGTAATGGTTTGGTTCTCGTACAACAATTGTTTAACAATCAAGGCCTTTTGCTCAGGTATTCAGAATTTCTTTCCAGATACCAAATACCTGTAACTCCAAAAGAATTTGCTGTAGTTATGGGAGCTATTCCTTCTGGTTTGTGTATGCTTCTTAAAAACTATTCTTCAACAGTTAATGCATCTCTTCTCAATCCCTGTGACACTCCTGTTGGCCAAATTTGTTTTTCCACATCAAGAAACAAAAATTTTAAAATAAGATCATTATTTCTTGAGAATCTAATTTCTGCTCCACATGTTACCTTTTTTTGGAACAATTTATTTGGAAATCTTAACTGGAAAAAAATCTGGTCACTACAGCAAAAATTCTTTCTTACAAATAAAGTGAAAGAAGTGTCTTTTAAACTGATTCATAGGTTTTATCCTGTCAAGAAATTTATCCAAAGGTTTAGAGCTGATGTAGAGCTAACATGTTCCTTTTGTTTGAATGCTGATGAAACTGTGGAACATTTGTTTTGGTCATGTCACTACACTCAGGAGTTTTGGTATGATATTCGTGCTTTTGTTAAATTAAAGATTTTGCCAGAGTTTTCTTTACAAATCAGAAATATTATATTTGGGTACTTTGACTCAGACCCCACTAAAGAAAATATTTGTTTTATTATAAATTTAATTATTTTCTTAAGTAAATTTTACATTCACAAATGCAAATTCTCAAACTGTAAACCTGTCTTTGTGGTCTTTCTAAGAGATATGGAAAATTATATCCATTTGATCTCAGTATCTACTAATAAGAAAGCAATGAAGACTGTTAGAATTTGTTCTGCACTTAAAGTTTTTGTGTAGAGAATCTTATGTAAAACAATGGCCCTTTATTGCATATTATTTTACTTTATTTTTATTTATTTATTTAATTATTATTTATTGTATTGTTTGTATTGTTTTATTATTATTATTAATGTTGTTTCTTTCAAATTTCATTTTTGTCTATATTTTGTATTTTGTATTGATTTCTATGTTCTTGTTCTCAGCAATAATAAATAAATAAATAAATAAATAAATAAATTTGGGTTATTAATCACATACTTTCCGAATGGTTCAAAGCTGCAGATTAATTCAAAAACGAAACACCACTGTTGCGTAGAGACAGTTCTGTTGCGGATTTCGTTGGAACTATTATTATTTTGTTACATATAACAAACATCATATGTTTAAAATCTAGGCTACATTTAAAATGTCACTTAATATTACCCTTTTTGTTGAACTGCTATATAAAATAAATGTTGCATTTGCAGTCGTTTGGATATTGCATTCTCCTATTTTAAACATGAAAAACAATAACTCGCACAGGGTATTTTTCTGTATGGAAGACAGTTTTTATATTTTTATATATATATTTTTACAGTTTTTATATTTCAGCTATTTGATCGCGCCGGCGCCTCGCAGCCTGTTCGTTATTAAAATAATACACAGAATCACCCAAACAGATACAAACTTACACTAGTCAGTTTAAATAGTCTGTATTAGTCTGTGTCGTACAGTTTGAGCACCGGTCCAATCCACTGCGGCACATTTTTGTTCATTATGATTTTTTCATGTCGATATTGGACGTACAAAGCCCGGTTAATTTAATGGTTTAGCTGCAAATACATTGTGAATATGGAAACATTTGGATTTTTTTGCTGAAGAAGAGCGATATGTGAGCCCATACTTTCAGTTTCGCTTTAAATTATTTATTTCGGTTTATTTATAGCTAAATAAGCTTATACCTATATTATTATATAATATACTGCATTATATTATATTTATTCATTAAAAATTAATAAGTTATAGTTTTCTGGTTTTGGTTTTTGGTCTGTTCTGAATACGGTTAAATTTAAAGGATTTGTTGTGGAGCGCGGGGAACTAAAATAGCCTAGGCTATGTGTGTTTATAATGTTGGCATTATAATATACGCTGTAGGCCTGCTGGTTAGTATTATTTCTGAATAAAATGCGACGAATAGGCTGCGTGACTTCTTTGTTTTATTTTTCCTTTCAAAAACTTAAAATTGTTTTAATTTTTTTTTAACAAGCAGCAAACAAATTAACCATGGTTTTAATACAAATAAAACAACAACAACAACAACAAAATCGTCCATTAGCCTCCCTTAAGCGTTTTCTGTAACGTAAAGGTTTTCTGTGGGGAGAAAAAGCTTAACGCGCATTAGCAAGTTGCATTTATGTCCGCTTTGCTGTGAGTAATGCTAAGGGTATTAATATTAAAATTGTTATTAGTAGCATTTATTAATACCGAATTGGGCCTCCGCTGTCACTGTTTTAGTACATTAATCCACATTAAGCGTTTTAGAATGTTCCAAAATCGTGTCTTAAACTATAAGCAATTAAATGACAGTATTTCTATAAAAGTTCAGTATAAAACTTATATGAACCGCTCCGTTGTGAACATACTGAGCTGAGTAAACAGGAAGTGTTTGTCCGAACTGAACCGGTTTTGCGAGAGAACGCAAAAAAATCTGAAAAATATTTTTTCTCCCACCCTGAATTTTTTTTCACTCACTTTGATTTTTTTCAACACCATGTCCCTTAAGGGGCTCCGTAGTTTCAGACAGACAGATTACATGAAAACACTAGAGAAATTAAACAAGGTTGGAAAGACACAAGAATTCAATGAAATACAAAATGAAGAAATCAAGTTAATGAGTTAATGAGTCAAAATGAGAAATCAAATTAATAATAAAAAAATGAAAATAAAGAAAATTTATCAACAAACAGCAAACACTATTGAAGAAGGAGCAGTAACTGTATGATCTTCATGATGTTTTCATTCATTATCTGCTCCAGATCAAAACATTATTCATGTTAAAGTAAAGGATCGACCTTGTAAATAAATTCATAAAGGTATCATTTATATTCTTTTATAAAGTCATTTCAGTTATTTAAGCAGAAGTTTTTAAATCAACATATTTTAAGATCACAGTAAACATAAAATCACCCATTTGTGTCCAAATGTTTGACTGGTAGTGTAAATAATATTTAATATTTATGCTGGATTGAGGAAGCAAACTTACTAAAATGAAATTTAAATGTATTATTCTTCTGAGCAGGTTCCTCAAATCTGATTCTGGAGGGCTGATGCTCTGCATTGTTTAGCTCAAACCATGATCAAGTTCATCTACCTGTGATTTCTAGTGATCCTGAAGACATTGATTAGTTTGTGTAGGTGTGTTTGATCAGAGTCAGAGCTAAACTGTGCAGGACAGCGACACTCCAGGACAAGATTTGAGGAACCCTGACCTACAGCTTTAACTCTACAACCACCAAACTCAACACAGATCTTCAGACTGATCTGAAGTCAGTTGCTATATCATTTATAACTGATCGTATTTATGATTTTCATAAAACTGAAGAATAAAATCATAAAAATCCCATAGACTTACATTGACAGAATGTTCAAATGAGCCAAATTCAAACTCCAACTGTCAAAACTCCCAGAATCCTTTGAGACTCAATCAAGCTTCCCTTCTGTGTACTATTTCTCATTTAAAAAAACTCATTTAACCTAATATTTCGAATCTATCTATATAGCGTCTATGATACTTACCAACAACTTCTTAGCAACACTCTAGCAACCATCCAAACCAACCTAGCAACCACCCTGTGTACTATAGCAACCACATAGCAACACCACAATAACCGCCTCAATAACCTAGCAAGCACATAGCAACAGCCTAGCAATTACCCTGAGTACCCTAACAACTGCATAGCAACACCCTAGCAAACTACCTGTGCATCTTAGCAACCACCCTGAGTACCCTAGCAACACCGTAGCAACAACCCTAAGTGCATAGCAACTCTATCGGTCGATCTAAAAGATTGTTTTGCCTTTAGACTTTAGAATTTTAAAACTTTTTCAAACTGAAAACCATCAAACTTTTACAGCAACTGTTAAAACGTTTGGCTTTCTTAAACCAACTTCAAAGTTTGTCTGTGAACTTTACTATCTAGTTATTGCTGTTATAATTTTTATTGCATTTTCTTTCAGTTGATCATGTAAATTCACTGATCTCATTACATTTACATTTACATTTACATTTATTCATTTAGCAGACGCTTTTATCCAAAGCGACTTACAGGTGGGGAATACATGAAGCGATTTGTCCTAAAGAGGCAAAACGACCTACGAAGTGCTCAAATTACCATATAACAGGCATTGTTCAAATAAGTACAAGCTAGAAAGGGAAAAGAGTAGAATTTTTTTTTTTTTTTATGTCAAGTAGTGTCGAAAGAGATGGGTTTTCAGCAGTCGTTTGAAAGTTGTTAGGGAGTTGGCACTCTGGATAGCGGTGGGAAGATCATTCCACCAGCCAGGAACGGTGTAAGAGAATGTTCTGGAAAGCGATTTTGTGCCTCTTTGTGATGGTACAATGAGGCGTCGCTCACTGGCGGATCTCAGAGTTCTGGAGGGAGTGTAGATAGGTAGCAGTGAGTGGAGGTAGGCGGGCGCCGAGCCTGTGGTTGTTCTGTATGCAAGCATCAGTGTCTTGAATTTGATGTGAGCTGCAATTGGGAGCCAGTGCAGGGTGATAAAGAGAGGTGTGACATGGGCCCTTTTGGGCTCATTGAAGACCAGTCGTGCTGCTGCATTCTGAATAATTTGTAGAGGTTTGATTGTGCATGAGGGAAGACTGGCTAGAAGAGCATTGTAGTAGTCCAGCCTGGAGATGACCAGGGCCTGGACAAGAAGTTGTGTGGCCTGCTCTGTTAGAAAGGGCCTGATCTTTCTAATGTTGTGTAGGGCAAACCTGCAAGATCGAGTAGTTTTAGCAATGTGGTCTTTGAAGTTCAGCTGGTCATCAAGGATAACACCAAGATTTCTGGCAGAACTTGATGGGGTGATTGTTAGAGTACCTAAACTGATGGTGAAATCATGCTGTAGAGTCGGAGTGGCAGGGAAAATAAGGAGCTCAGTCTTTGCCAAGTTGAGCTGAAGATGATGTTCTTTCATCCACTCCGAGATGTCCACCAAGCAGCCTGAGATCCGAGCAGGTACTGTTGGATCATCTAGATCTTCATTAGTAATCAATCACAGATGATCAGTGGTGTGGAGTTTACATTACTCTCATACCCCAAACTAACAAATGGATAGAGTTTGTCATTAAAACTCTGATCAGTGTAAGAGTAGATGAGACATGGACTCCACATCATAAAAGCAGATGAGACCCTTCTCATAATCCACAAACACACCGACCCTCTGAGGATCCACACTCAGAGAAAGAGAGACATTAGAAGAATCACAAGCTCGATACAACCCATCTCTCAGTCCCACAATCCAGTATCCATTCTCAGGACTCAGAACGATTCTCCCCCTCTTAACAGATTCTCTGGCCACTCCTAAATCCCACTTAGTTTGTCCCTTCACCAGCACCTCAAAGTAAAAACACCTTGAGGAGAATCCATCCTTCCCAACAACACCAAGATCTTCCTTAAATCTGTCTTTTCCTTTTCCTATCATTTGTGTGTTTCCAGATCTCACTTGTTTCCCATCATCAGACACGATGAGATGTGGATGAGCCGTATCAGCATCCAGAATCACATTCACTGCAAAAAAGATTGGAAATTCTGCTTTAAAGATGAGTTTATAATAAATACATTGACGATTATTTATTTTTATAGGAATCATGAGAACTTTACAAGACAAACAAATACAAATATACACAATTAATTGTAAATAAATGTCATATTTAATGTACATTACATTATAATTTTAATGTTTACACTTTGATGTTCATTTTTGGATCCCCTTGTGTTAAATTAAATATTTTTTTTTCTTTTTGGGTCTTGCTTGTATTTAGTTATGTATGTAAAATATGTTTTTTACAATTATGCCATGAAACATGCCTTTAATTTAAAAATAAATAATTATGCTTTTTTTACTCAACCTTGTCTGTTCTTAAATATATGAGAGCTGAAAACAGAAAGTATGAAGAAAAAAAGGCTTCATAACAGAATTAATCTTTAGATCAATAATGACATTAATAATTTCAATCAGCACTTGAAGACAAACAGAATAAAACTTTACAGAGTTTATATATCTTATAATAAAAAACAATGAATAGCAAACATATATGGATGCACAGCGTATTCATTCATTGTTTGGCTAAATAATTAAAAAATTATGAATTTATATTTGAATAAGATCATATGAACCATTTACCTTTAGGTAGAATTGTCTTTAAAAGTTGATCACGTTCTAAAGAAAATTCAGAAAAAGATGAGAAAAGAACATTAAACTTCTATCATTTTTATTACTCTGACAAACAAGTTATGATCATTCAGTTGTGTTAACGTCACACAAGTGTATGTCAGGGACCATGAATTTGACCATGAAGCTGGTTTAGCTGACTAGCCATGTAAGTTTCAGTTTAGTTTGTGCTCCAACTCTGGGTTTTAGGGACCATGAAAGTGGTTTGGCCACTAGCAGTGTTCATTGCCACAGTAACTTACGCTCCACAGATAACCTTCTCCAGGACAGATTATGTTCTGGTTTAGAGCAAACTGAAATTTAACCAATCAGCTTCGAGCAAACTTACACATCTGTGACACAAAAAAAGAAACCCCCTTAGTTTATCTTGCTCCAAATTAAAGGGCAATACATAGTAAAAGATTTAAAAAATAAAATCATCTCAATTTTAGTAATTTAGACTATTTATTGTAATTATTTTATATGATTCACATAATTATTATACCTGTAATCTATTATCATTTTAACCATTTTAGTTTAATAGTTAAAGCACAGTCTAAAATTTGTTTGTGCGTTCAAAATGTATAAAATGTATATAATAAATGGATATGTTATGAATCCATTTTCCGAAAACGTTTTTGTCTTATCCTGAACCACTACAGTACACCTATAATAAGGTTTTATATTCGGACTAGTTCAGACTGGTTCTGGTAGGAAGTGCTGTGGAGTAAATCAGTACCTGTGTGTCTCATCATAGACATAAACAGAGAGAAGTAGATCCAGCTACAATGATCTTCCACAAGACACATGCAGTTCTGTTTATTAACTGCTAGAGTGCTAAAAGTTATGGACTGCAGCTTTGAGCTTTTATTTTAAATGAATAAAAAAATATATACAGATCATCTGAAGTATGAATAAGCCTTTGTCTCGATAGTTTTAAACATGACTACATATGAGCTTAGATTTTTGAGTCTCTGTATATCTACATATATATTATCAACTATATACACTATATACACTTCACATCTTTCACTAGCAGCGATATGTCAAGATGTTTTCTTTAGCTTGTCCTCTTTCATGACCAGATCATGTTATCTTGCTGTGTAAACGTGTTTAAAGTTTTTCATATTTTTCAGTCTTTTAATCTTTAACTAAACTAAATCGCAATGACTCTCTTGTGAATCACAATTTTAAGGAATGTGATTGTTTGTTTGTGTAAGGTTTACAGAACCTCAGACACTTTGATCTTCTGAGATGGACAATACACACACAGTGTATTAAGATATAGACATTTGTTTCCACATCTCACTGAGAGAAGATGTGAGAAAAGCCCCTATCCACCTATTCCTTCCATCCACTTCCCCTCACCCATCTCCTCTCACTCAGCTCACTTAGACTGGTCAATAGCATAATATAATGTTCTACATGAATACAAGTCATATCCATAGTCATGTTTTGTATCATTTGTCACTGTGTGTCTGGTACAATGGTCTCATTTTCACAAGAAGTAAACTAAAAGGTAAACAGATCCTAAAAGTTCAGAGATATATATTGCTCACTGTTGAGGTTGTACTATTTCCCAGTGTCTTTCATGCAAATTACCATCTGTCCCCAAAAGGTACAAACGATCAAGTCTAGGACTTGATCAATGCAAATTCAAATTGTTAGTTCCTGTCTCCATTTCGGGGGATGTCTGTCTGTGTCTGAAGTACTTAAAGAAGTGTAGCAAGAAGATCAGGGCGCTTTCTGTAGCCAGAATGAGCCCATGGTACGAAGTGTGTTGACACTCTGTACTCTGTATTTTTCTCAAGTCAGGTATGCATCTTACTCCTAGATTCATCTTGGAGATTTCTTGTATTAATTTGATATCTTTGAATTAGCTGTATAATTGGTATAATACATATTTACCTGAGTTCTAATAAACTGTTACATTTGATTTTATTCTGACTTACTCTGAAATTATTTTCTCAAGTAGATTAAGTGAAGGCGTATGTTACCACAAATATTCGTCCAGGGTTAAGTACATACTAGATCTCAGGTTAGATGGCGCATGGGGCACATCATGTGAGATTCTAGATTTCTGACTAACTGCTTGACTTTAGTTAAGTTGTTATGCAGTTGCATTAACTATGGGGGGCTAGACAAAATACTACTGGAATACTAGCATGGTTTGGGCATATTTCATAGTACTAGCCATAACCTCTGGTTACTGTCTCAGCTTTATTCAAGCTGTTATATAGTTAGACTAACTATAGGGGGCTAGATAAAACACGATTGAAGTATTACCATACTTCATAGTGCTAGCCATAACCTCTGATTTTGTTTGAGCTTTAACTAAGTTGTTACATAGGTGACTGTAGGGGGCTAAACAGAACCACTATTTAAAACATGACAGGCATGAGGCGGTCTATTAAATAGTTAGCCATAACCTCTGACTAATGATCAGACTGGAGGGTTTGTGATCATGGGGCCCATGTAAATCGGCCGAAATGAGGTACCCTGAGTGACATAGATTCCTAATGAAAGAGTAAATGCAAAGTAAAGAGTTAAACAGAATAAGCAAATGTTAGAATAATAACAATCAATTCATATGACAACCTAAATTCGAGGTCATAATAAAATGGAGTCAGATTAAATTTAACTTCAACTAAATAACTTTACGCTCTGGAAAGACCCAACATACAAGAAACCTTCGGCCACCATTGGATACCTTCCTTGGGCCAACTGTGTGGACCTTACATTCGTTACTGATGTCACATTTCTATGTGCACACGCTCTATAAACACATGATCAAAGCCTGAGCTGACAGAAGAAGTTGATGATCAGTATCATGATACCAGCAAAGTTGGATTGGTTTGATTTTGTCAACTCAAAACTAATCCTGTAACCTAGAGTTTGTTCAGCCATTATTATGGTACAAATCCCTGGTACATGTCAGGGCTAGGTTGTGTTTTTGTGTTTTTTCATTAAACAATACTGATGGCGCTTAAATCCAGCTTTATATTGTCTCTTTCGCAACCAGTCATGACAGAAAAAATACACATTATATAAACAACTGATGACCATTTACCAGACTCAAGATGTACACAAAATAAATGAATGCACACAGTTAAAATTGCATTTTTCTGCTGAAAACAGACTTTAAATTAATAATGAATTAATAATGTAATAAAGACAAATTCACCATGTTGTATTCTCCTCTTCTCATTCTGTAGTTGACTGTGTTCTTTCTTTAGCTGAATGCGTTCTAAAGAAGATTCAAAATAAAGACAAGAGAAAACAGAATTCAGACAAAAAAATACAAATATAATTTGTGATTGAGGAACAATAATAAATTACAGGACCATATTCACCAAAAAATATGAATGCACAATGTCTGTTAATTAAGCATTTTGTGGATGAAAACAGATTTGACATTAATACTGAATTAAATTAAAATTTAAATTTCTGCTTTTTAAACTAAACTGCTTATTAATAGTTAGTAAGATAGTCATTAATAGTCCAATATCTGCTTTATAATACTAATAAACAGCCAATATGCTTATAATATGCATGCTAATAAGTAACTAGTGAGAATTGGTCTCTAGTCTAAATGTTACCAAATTATTTATTAAAGACAAATAAAAAATATAGCAGCAAGCAGCAATTATCGGGGTTCGAGCATTTTAAGGTCTTTAAGGTGGTATGCTTGGGGTCTAGGCCAATCTGGATTCATGGCTGACAGTAAAACACATCCAAAATGGAGAATATGCTCACAGAAATACACACACAGAAACAAAAAGTTTAAACTAATATATTAATACTGAATAAACATGTTTACACACACAGAGACATACATGCATAAGCATTATTACACACACACACACACATTTTGTTGCACATAAAAGATTTCGGTCATAAATAGTAGGTGACAAAATGCTTACTGTAAGTCTTATGTTTTTAGGAGTTTATATATCATTTCAGGTTTCACTGTAATCATAATCTTGCATAATTGTCAAATGTAATACATCTGTATAAATAAAGTGGTAAAGTTTTACTAAATGTGATTTGAAATGTTATAACATTGATTTAGTATCATCTTTGTATGAAATTAAACCTTGAAACCATGAAAATGAACTGTTGTAGTCATTTCAGTGACCCATTGGTGGTCTTTTACTGCCATCTAGTGGTTATAGTTGCAATTTCACGTTTTAAAGAGAGATCCATTGTTTTTAAGCTTATAACTGTTACATGGCCTTTTTTGCCTAATGTCTATGAAATGTATGTTTGTTTAAAATCGTATGATGATGATTTTATTTAGGTTTGTGAAATTTTGTTTTCTTTTACGTTTTTGGGTACAGTAGCTCATGATCATCTTATTAAGTGGCCCTATTATCACTGTCCAAATGTAACTATTCAACATTTTTTGATAATAATTTATCTAGAGGGTCCAGAGAATGTTACTGCAGTGGTTTTATTGGTTTTGAGTCAAAAAACAAGGACTAGTTAAAAAAAAAATAGGTTTTATGAATAATATCAAATATTTAAAGAAGAGTTGGAATGACAGCAATGGTCCTGGAGGCAAAGTTGTTCAGAATGAGGACATCTATCATATGACATGAAGATCTAGTGGTTGTGTGAATATATTTGCATGTGTTTAGCAATTTGAGGCCAATTACCATGGAAATTTTGTGTTTTTTCAAGCCTTTTTAACGGATATAGCGCAATCTGTGGTCCAATCTTCATGAAAGTTGGATGATTGTTTAGCATCATAAAAGGTTGTGTGGATTTAAGATGTAGTCCAATGCAAAATATATGGCTAACACACTAAAACACATCCATGATGGAGAATACACTCACAAACAGAAATTAAATAGTTAAACTGTTATATTAATGTTCATTAGGCATTAATACACACACACACACACACATTTTGTTGCACATAAGAGATTTGTGTATTAAATGGTAGGTGACAAAATGTTTAGTGCAAGTCTTTTTAAGATTTTATACATAATTTTCAGGTTTCACTGTAATCATAATCTTGTATTATTGTCAAATATGATATATGTGTTTAAATGGAGTGTTAAACTTTGACTAAATGTGACTTGAAATGTTATAACAGTGATTTACTCTTTGCATGAATTGAAATGAATGGAAAACAATCTGTGAATAGCAGTGTTCATTTCAATGAGCCATTAGTGGTCTTCTACTGCCATCTAGTGGTTATAGTTGTAATTTCATGACATTTTAAAGAGCGATTCATTGTTTTTAAGCTTTATAATTGTTACATTGCCTTTTTTTGCCCGATGTCTTTAAAATACAGCCTTGATTAGAATCATATGATGATGATTTGACTTAGGTTTGTGAAATTTTCTTTTCTTTTAGGTTTTATAGACTCGAGTACAGTAGATCATGATCTTATTATTAAGTGGCTATCTAAATGGTAGGGATGTGACGAGACCAGTCGGATTTCGCGAGATCTCGTGACAGTATCCTCCCACAACATTTTGCCATGTTTACATTAGAGCTGCACTATTAATCCTTAAAATATTGAGGTGTCGATTCAAACACCCACGCGATCTTATTCCTAAATGACAACGAGTTATCTATGTCTATTAGGACTGTTTCACATCGCGAGTGTCAGTGGAGCGTGAGAAGCAGGTTTTGTCGCTGCCATATTAATGAATCAGAAGGTCGGAGTAAATGTGAACGCAGAAAGAGCAACACAAACAGTCTTTTCAACCACATTATAATCATTATTTCTGTGTTACAGATATTTAAATAATAGAAGTACTGGGATAAAAGTTTATAGTTTGGGTATAAACACTTATTGTCTACAGTAGCGATCAAAACTAAAGTATTTTAACACGTGTATCTATTGTAACGCTTATCCTCTTCCGCCAGGAGGTGGCGACAACTGCCCGTTTAAAAAAAAAGTATGTCATTAAATCATTCATTCAGGAGATTTCAATAGTCAAACAAGTCTTAATGAAGTGAGACACTGTCTCCTTTATTGAATGTTTTTTTTTTATTTTGTTTAAATGAATATATGTTTTTAAAAGACTTAAGCAATGAACAGTTTGTCAGAACCACTAGTAAATTGTTATTTTGTTTAGTTTTCTAATCTTTTTTCTCCAGAATCGTGAGAGAATCGTAATCTCCCATTTATAAAAAACAACTAGGATTCTCAATTTATCCAGAATCATGAAGCTCTTGTTTAAATGTTGTTTATTACTGCATATTATTCATTAAAATTGAAGTTTAATTTCATAAAGTTCAAAATGCACCTTAATTTTTTTGCATTTTGTGTTTTTCAGTTGAATAAAAGACTATTTTCCCTATATATTTCATCATTGAGGATTTCTTAAGAAAAGTTTAAAAATCTCGTCTCGTCTCGTTCTCGTGAACCCAATCTCGTGTCTCGTCTCGTCTCATGGGATCTAAAAAATGGCTAAATCTAAATGCAAATGTTTAACTTTTTTTTTTTTGATAAATGTTTATCTAGAGAGTCCAGGCAATTTTACTGCAGTGGTTTTATTGATTTTGAGTTAAACACCTAGAACTAGTTCCCAAAAGTAGGTTTTTTAAATAATATGAAATATTTAAAGAACAGTTGGATTGACATTAATGGTCCAAGAGTCAAAGTTGTTCATCATTAGGAGATCTATCAAATGATATGAAGATCTAGTGTTTGTGTGAATATATGAGCATTTATTTAGCCATTTGAAGCCATTTACCATACACAGCTTGTGTTTTTGAAGCCTTTTTAACTGTTATAGCGCCACCTATGGCCACCTATCTTCACGAAACTTTGCATGCTTATTAAGAGTCATCTGACACATGTTCTCACCAATTTTCATAACGTTTTGAGTTTTTGTTTTGGTTTTATAAGCTTTTGGGTATATGTGGCCACGCCCCTATTGTAAATGGCCACATTACAGCTAACCGAAGGACAAAATTCAACATTTTTTTGATAATTATTGATCTAGAGAGTCCAGAGAATATGACTGCAGTGGTTTGATCGAGATTGAGTGAAAAACCTAGGACTAGTTCGCAAAAGTAGGTTTTTGACATATTTTTGAATAATTAATGAACGGTTTGATTGACAGCAATGGTTCTTGAGGCAAAGTTGTTCCTCATAAGGAGATCTATCAAATGTTATGCATATTGTGTGGATTTGTGAAACACCACGTGATTACAGAGCCATAAAACTCGTTAGCGCCAACTAGTGGCCGATTTGTTTCAAAATTCTTACAGACCTTTAGGGCCATGAGTCGAACATGCCCAGTGACTTTCGTTCCGATCGACCTCTGTTAACCTTGTCTAATAGGTTATCAAAATTCATTGATCGATGGCGGCCATGTTTTTTGAGATACGAAAATGTTCTCATAGACCCTTATGGCACGTTAGACAGAGACACTGCATACCAATTTTCAAGTCGATCGGACCAACGATTGCATAGTTATAGTCATTTTTATGTTTTCTCAGGCTTATAGCGCCACAAAGTGGTCAAGCTGCGCAATTTTTTTTAATTTGACCAAAGATTGAGCTCCTTCACATGTGTTCTGAGTTTGGTGATGATATGTCATTCTGTTCCAAAGTTATAGCCATTTTACTAAAAGTGGCCCCGCCTCTTTTGAACGTTTTGGCGCCCCTTTGCGACAGTGAGTCAAAAGTTGAACTTTTTTTGATAATTATTGATCTAGGGAGTCTGGAGAACTGTGCTGCAGTGGTTTGATTGAGATTGAGTGAATAACCTAGGACTAGTTCGCAAAAGTAGGTTTTTCACATATTTGTGATTATGTAATTAACGACTTGATTGACAGCAAAGGTTCTTGAGGCAAAGTTGCTCAGCATGAGGAGATCTATCATATGGTATGAAGTTCTAGTGTTTCTGTGATTATATGAGCATGTTATAGCAATTTAAGGCAATTTACTTTTGAAATTTCGTGTTTTTGAAGCCTTTTTGACTGTCATAGCGACATCTATGGTCCGATCTCCATGAAATTTTACATGCTTCTTAAGAGTCATCTGACACATGTTTTCTCCAACTTTTGTAAAGTTTTGAGTTTTTGTTTAGGGTTTATAGGCTTTTGGGTATATGTGGCCACGCCCCTTTTCTAAATGACCCTGTTATAGCTACCCAAAGAACAAAATTCAACATTTTTTTGATAATTATTGATCTAGAGAGTCTGGAGAACTGCGCTGCAGTGGTTTGATCGAGATTGAGCGAAAAACCTTGGACTAGTTTGCAAAAGTAGGTTTTTCACATATTTGTAAATAATTAATGAATGATTTGATTGACAGCAATGGTTCTTGAGGCAAAGTTGCTCAGCATGTGGAGATCTATCAAATGATATGCATATTGTGTGGATGTGTGAAACACCACTTGAGTGAGGCACATTAGAAAGGCAAAAAACTTGTTAGCGCCAACTAGTGGCCGATTTGTTTCAAAATTCTTACAGACCTTTACGGCCATGAGTCGAATAAGCCCAGTGAGTTTCGTTCCAATCGGCCTCCGTTAACCTTGTCTAATGGGTGCTCAAACTTCATTGGCCGATGGCAGCCATGTTTTTTGAGATACGCCAATGTCCTTATAGACCCTTATGGCACATTGGACAGAGACACTGATCGGACCAACGATTGCATAGTTATAGTCATTTTTATGTTTTTTCAGGCTTACAGCGCCACCAAGTGGCAGAGCTGTGCAATTTTATTTGACCAAAGATTGAGCTTATACACACGTGTACCGAGTTTGGTGAAGATATATCATTTGGTTCATGAGTTATAGCCATTTTAGTAAAAAAGGCCCCCGACCTTACAAACTTTTTGGGACCCTTTCACAAGGATGAGTCAAAATTTAAGATTTTTTTGATAATTATTGATATTCACTGTCCAGAGAACATTTCTGCAGTGGTCTGGTTCCGATCGGGCGAAAAACCTAGGACTAGTTCGCAAAAATAGGTTTTGAATTTACTTCAAAATGGCGGAAAAACCGGGCCCCGTAGAGCGAATCTGATTTTTTAGGCTTTTTATCGCCTTGACCCAAGGATTCCAGAAATTCCAGAAATTTTTTTGAGTCTATGACAAACGGTCTAGGAGCTATGAGCATTTTTGCATTTTTGATCACTGTAGCGCCACCTATAGGCCGATTGGGCCGGTTCTTTGCGCCTGAGTAGCGAGGGTGACTACTACCTTCTGACCAAGTTTCAGCTCTCTAGGCCTTACGGTTTGGGCTGCACGATCAGTTCTAGGGAAGAATAATAATAAAAAAAATCCTAACAATTACAATAGGGTTTCAGCGCTACGCGCTCGAACCCCTAAAAAGTATCAACATAATATTTCACATATGAGGTAACATATCAAAAGGAAAATCTGTAGACAAAATTTTGTTTTACATTTCATGACACATTATCTTATTTTCTTTTTTGTACTGTATTATGTCTTTCAATAAAAAAAATTTAAAAAACACATTTGATACAATTATACAAGTGAATTTTACCTTTAAAGACATAATATTTTTTCCAACGGTTATTCCTCATTTTTCCTTCTACTTTATCTTCCATTCACTTTTTTCTCCTTTTGTGGTAATACCCACCACCAACATATTAACAAAAATAAATAATAATAAAAAATAACAATAACATTTACATATATACAGGTCCTTCTCAAAAAATTAGCATATCATGAAAAGTTTCTCTAAACAAGCTATTAACCTAATCATCTGAATCAACTAATTAACTCTAAACACCTGCAAAAGATTCCTGAGGCTTTTAAAAACTCCCAGCCTGGTTCATTACTCAAAACCGCAATCATGGGTAAGACTGCCGACCTGACTGCTGTCCAGAAGGCCATCATTGACACCCTCAAGCAAGAGGGTAAGACACAGAAAGAAATTTCTGAACGAATAGGCTGTTCCCAGAGTGCTGTATCAAGGCACCTCAGTGGGAAGTCTGTGGGAAGGAAAAAGTGTGGCAGAAAACGCTGCACAACGAGAAGAGGTGACCGGACCCTGAGGAAGATTGTGGAGAAGGACCGATTCCAGACCTTGGGGGACCTGCGGAAGCAGTGGACTGAGTCTGGAGTAGAAATATCCAGAGCCACCGTGTACAGGCGTGTGCAGGAAATGGGCAACAGGTGCCGCATTCCCCAGGTCAAGCCACTTTTGAACCAGAAACAGTGGCAGAAGCGCCTGACCTGGGCTACAGAGAAGCAGCACTGGACTGTTGCTCAGTGGTCCAAAGTACTTTTTTCGGATGAAAGCAAATTTTGCATGTCATTCGGAAATCAAGGTGCCAGAGTCTGGAGGAAGACTGGGGAGAGGGAAATGCCAAAATGCCTGAAGTCCAGTGTCAAGTACCCACAGTCAGTGATGGTCTGGGGTGCCATGTCAGCTGCTGGTGTTGGTCCACTGTGTTTTATCAAGGGCAGGGTCAATGCAGCTAGCTATCAGGAGATTTTGGAGCACTTCATGCTTCCATCTGCTGAAAAGCTTTATGGAGATGAAGATTTCATTTTTCAGCATGACCTGGCACCTGCTCACAGTGCCAAAACCACTGGTAAATGGTTTACTGACCATGGTATTACTGTGCTCAATTGGCCTGCCAACTCTCCTGACCTGAACCCCATAGAGAATCTGTGGGATATTGTGAAGAGAAAGTTGAGAGACGCAAGACCCAACACTCTGGATGAGCTTAAGGCCGCTATCGAAGCATCCTGGGCCTCCATAACACCTCAGCAGTGCCACAGGCTGATTGCCTCCATGCCACGCCGCATTGAAGCAGTCATTTCTGCAAAAGGATTCCCGACCAAGTATTGAGTGCATAACTGAACATAATTATTTGAAGGTTGACTTTTTTTGTATTAAAAACACTTTTCTTTTATTGGTCGGATGAAATATGCTAATTTTTTGAGATAGGAATTTTGGGTTTTCATGAGCTGTATGCCAAAATCATCAATATTAAAACAATAAAAGGCTTGAAACTACTTCAGTTGTGTGTAATGAATCTAAAATATATGAAAGTCTAATGTTTATCAGTACATTACAGAAAATAATGAACTTTATCACAATATGCTAATTTTTTGAGAAGGACCTGTAGACACTTTTACATGAAAAACTTCTGGGATGAAGTAAAGGCTTTCTGGGATGGTCCTCAAATGGTTCTGGTCATACTTAGAAGGGAAAGGTTATTATGTGAGTACAGGAGAGCACAAGTCTAAGTGGTGTCCATGGCATGCAGAGTCCCTCAAGGCTCAATTCTTGTGCCGCTCTTGTTCAGCCTGTATATAATCCCACTGACTCAAATAATGAAAAGGAACCACATTACCTATCATAGCTATGCAGATGATACCCAGGTTTACCTAGCCTTATTGGCAAATGACTACAGCCCCATTGACTCCCTCTGCCAATGCATTGATGAAATTAACAGTTGGCTGTGCCAAAACTTTTTTCAGTAAAACAAAGAGAAAACTGAAGTCATTACATTCTAGGGACTCTAGGGGTAAAACAACTAAAAATCAAGTCAGGAATCTTGATGTGATTCTGGAGTCAGACCTAGTTTCAGTAGTCATGTCTACAAGCAATAGCTAAATCAACATATTATCATCTCAAAAACAGAATGGATGTTTTGTTTCCAGTCAATATTTGGAGAAACTTGATCATGCCTTCAGCAGCAGGGTGGACTATTGTAATAGACTCCTGACTGACCTTCCAAAGAAGACCATTAAACAGCTGCAGCTCATCCAGAACACTGCTGCCAGGATTCTGACTAGAACCAGAAAATCTGAGTATATCACACCAGTCCTCAGGTCATTACACTGGCTTCCAGTTATATTTAGGATTAACTTTAAAGTGTTATTACTCATTTATAAATCACTCAATGGCCTTGGACCCCAATATACTGCAGATGTCCTTACTGAATATAAATCTAACAGACCACTTAGATCATTAGGATCAAGTCAGTTAAAAATACCAAGTGTTCATTCAAAACAAAGGGCATCTGCTTTTAGCTATTATGCTACAAGCATTCAGCTTTCAGAAGAGATCAGATGTGCTAAAACAATAGCCACATTTAAATCCAGACTCAAAACTCATCTGTTTAGCTGTGCATTTACTGAATGAGCTCTGTGCTACATCCAAATAATTGCACTGTATCTTATGTATAATCATTTTTTTATTATTCTCAGATGTTTTAATTCATTTAAAAAAAAAATTGTGAGTATTTGTATGATTATTTGAATCCTTTTTTTATGTAAATCACTTTGAATTACCATTATGTATGAAATGTGCTATGAATAAATTTGCCTTGCCTTGAAAATTAACCCCATGCTGCATATTTGCAAAAAATAATAAATAACAAGAAAACAGGAATTTTACCTTTGTTTTTATGAGCAAACACAGCTATCAGTATTCCAGCAATCACACTGAGCACAACTAAAACTGAAATCACAATCACTGGTGTCCTCCAAGAATTAAACATATTACCTGCAAAACAGAACAGTAATTCAGCACATTGTGTAAATCAAACTATTTTGATGAGATGATTAAAAACATACATAGACAATAAAACGTTTTAGCTTTATGTAACTTAATAGACTAAGCTAAAAATCATTAAATCTTTTTACTGCATCAAAAATACCATGAGATGATGACAAACAATTACAGGAACAAAAGTGTCAGTATTTACTTGTTGTGATCATCAGTGTCTCCCGCATGTGATGCTTCAGTTTGAATCTGCAGTGAATCTTGCTGTCTCTCTCATACACAGTGATAGTGTGTTTCACACTGAATCCATCTTCATTTCTGTGTGTCTCTGTAGTTTCTGAGCTCAAACTGACTCCTTCACTGTTCAGCCACTCAAGATCAGGTTCAGGATACCAACCTTCAGATTCACACAGTAGATGAAGTCCTCCTGAATGATCAAACCCATCTACAGTGATCACTGGAGGACGTCCTACAGCTACAGATCAACAAGTAGTATATTCTGTTAGCGTTTTGATTTTTTTTTTTTTTTTTATTTTAGTTAGAGCATGTTAAGGCTGGAATACACAACAAGGTTTGACCCAATTTACAGTCCGAACAGACTGATGCTATTTGCTGACATTCAGAGCCAGTCTGCAGATTAGAGGTGACAGATTTAATAGAAAATTGTGTAGTGTATGGTGCAGACTATTTCAGCTTCAGAATCTGATTCCATCCAGTAGGAGGATATTTAACATGTTTGATTTTTTCAGGAGATTTTAGAAAACATATCACACGTCTCCAACAAGGAACATGTTTCTGTGTGAGTTTGTTGTGATCCTCAGTTGTTTAGTGTATGAAGCCTAGTGTTTATAAATATGTTAAAATATGTTCATGTGTAAGTCAAGTGTAGTGTACTCCAGCCTTTAGTTTTCAGTAATTTTCTCACCTTCAACACTGACATTAACAGTGGCATCATCATACCAGGATTTGGACTGAATAAAACACTTATAAAGTCCTTCATCAGAGACTCGGACTGATGAGAGTTTGAGTGATGTGTTTCCTCTCTGTAGTTCTTGATGATTCAGTTTTGTTCTGCCTCTGTAGGACTGAATCTGATCTGTGTTTCTGTCATCATGATCCTCATAGAAATGCACTCGTGAGTCTTTCAGATCAGATCTAAACCACTCCACTCTCATGTCCACAATACTGATGTTGGGTTTGACTGAACAGGGCAGAATCACATCTTCACCAGCTACAACAAGAACAGGATCTGTAGGTCCAACTACTTCATACTGCTCTGTAAAAGAGAAAAAGCAGGTCTAATTACAAGTGAACCTCCTGTTACTGTCAACCTTTAAGTGGCAAGTCATAAAAGTAGTTCATAACTTGTCATCATATTTAAACGTGCACAAGTCTGAATGAGACATCAGACAACTGTTATTTGCAACACTGACCACTTGTAACGCCAAGCCAGCAGAGGGAGCCCTCACCCCAGTACTGCTTGCATGCTCCCTCTGCTGCTTCTATTGTTACTTCCTGTTTGTCACTATTTAAGGACTCACCATGTGCTCACTTCTTTGCGAAGTATTGCCAGTTCACCTGCCTTACCGAGCGTTTGTTATATTTCTCTGTTGGATTACCTGTTGCTATCTTGCTTTGTTTATGGACTACTGAGTTTACGGATTACCCTTATTGGATTGTTTGCTGGTTCTGGACAGTCTTTACGGTATTTGACCCACTGCCTGCTTTATCTCTCTGCTGCCTGGATTACGTTTATGTGTTGTACGTTTTGGACTGCCTTTCCGGTTATTGACCCTCTGCCTGTTTCATCGTGTATGTTTGCTGTCGTTTATAATAAACTTCTGCAATTGGATTCTACACCGCCTCAGCGTCCTCACGTTACACCACTCATCCAGGAAACCTACAGTTTTCAACATGACTGTGCTCCTGTTCTGTCTCAATGCAATTTAATGCAAGTTAATAAAATAGTAAAAATGTCATGTCCATTTATTTTGTAGCCATGTATTGATCACATTGGTTAGTATAAAAAAAATTATAAACTAAACTATAGTCATATATAAACTGTCCACCTTATTTTTGCAGAAAGAGCGGATGCTGCCATTTGTAAATTTTACAAGTCTGACTTGTGGTCTCATTACATAACACATTCCAAAAAATACGTATTTGTAATTCTATTAAATTTTAAAATACTTGCAGTCAGACTAGATACTTTCTCATTGATTACATGATTACAAATTATTTACACAATAGCAATAAATTATCTATAACTTTTTCCTTCCTCTTTTTCACCTTTTGAATTTTCCTTTCTTAAATAGTCTACCACTTATATACACTCAGTCTTCTGTAATCTGGTCATCTTTCATCTAATATATTTACTTGAACTACACTTGATATTTTAGAATATTTTAATAATTAAGTATCACATGTTCTTTGGTTCTCTGACATGGTCACATGACATGCAGGTAAACAAATGTAACATTTTCTTAGTAAACCTGCAATAATTAAATATGTTAAATAACACAAATATCCTTTATGCATTTAATCCCATTTTATTAACCAGTGTCTTTGCTGCTGACCTTCAATGATCCAGTTTAACCATAAGCAAAAAATTACTTTCGATAAACTAACATTTGTGCTTAATTTTTTTTATTGCTGAAAAGTGTTGAAATTTTTTCTCCTGCATGAATGAACTTTTTCTTCAGACCGAAGATTATTCATTTAACTTTTTAGTATGAAAGGGCTTTTCCATGTGCTAAAAATATAACTTTTTATATTAAAAACTAATAAGTCCAGCCCAGATTTAAAAAGCAACACTAAGTAACGCAATGAATGACTTTCCATAAAAAGTAACTGAGTAATGTAATTAGTTAACACAATATTGTAATGCATTACTTTTAAAAGTAACTTTCCCCAACACTGTTTGTAAGTAATCTACCCAGCTCTGTGTACAAAAAAGCTTGTTTTGCTGCTTGATGACACACTGGTTTGTAGTGCAAACAGTTTTACCATTTACTGCACATTGTTGCTCTCGTTAGTTCCCTATAGTGGAAGTCTTGCCCATAGGTTTACTTTTGTATTGAAAAATAATGTGGATAGGTAAGTCATCTAGACAATGAATCAGTTTGAGCACACTTCATCTCTTTACATGTGTGTAAAAAATTACCTGATCTCGAATCTGTAATTCCACTAATAATCAGCAGAGTCACACAAATAAACTTCATTGCTGGAGGACACAGATGCTAAAAAGAAAAATATGAACACAAAATATTACAATAAACAGACAAATGCTGAGTTAACATGCGTTTTCCCTCTTACTCTTGGGACTATGGGAGAAATACAACATTTAAAATACACATTTACAATCAACAGGTTAAATTAGTCCAGACAAAGCAAGACATAAATGTAATTCGTGTATCCACATGTAGCTTTATTTGACCTTATTATTATTTTTTTTTAAATGTATTTATATGGTTTAGTATCACTTAATAACCTAACTAACCGGTTAAACTCATCTGATCTCAAGTCACATTCATCATAGACACACGTTCAGATAAATATGTTTTTTGACTTACCTTCAACTGAACATCGCTGTGTTTACAAGAATTTCTAAATAAATGATTGATTTGATTATATTGTTATTAACTAAATGTTGATACGAGAGTTAGTAATCGAAAGGTGAATATTCCTGTTTTAGTTTTACTTTCACCTGTAACTAAACGATCTACGTCATGACTCCGCCCTCCACAACACATGATCATAATCCAACAGATCATTCTCTGTTACAGACAAATGTCTTCAGGCTGGGTTTGCACGGTTTATAGCCTAACCTACCTTTGGCAGCACTGTATTTTTTGTATTTTTTAGAATTGAATTAAAGTTTTTTATTATTATTATTATTATTATTATTATTATTATTATGGTTTATTTTTAATTTCTATTTATGTATCTTACAAAGCTCCACTCGGGTCTTTTTTATTCTCAAGAATTAATAAGATATTTTAATTTATTTCTGAATATAATAAACAGAACCTACATATATTTATAAGAAATTTTGCCATTATTTTAATGTAATTAATCAAACAAAATATTGTATGACTCCACCATACGTTATATCTTATAAGGTGAAAGTATCAGCAACCATATACTTTTCTATCATCTAATCCTGTAGTGTTCTCCAAAAGCCCCTCGAGAAATTACATGCAAAACATTTTACACAGGCATGTGTCGAACTACACGCAGACGTCATCAGGGTCCTTTCAGTCACTGTACACCTGTCACACTGTAGTTTCAGTCTTCAACAGGTCAAACTACAGCAGCAGCAGAAGCAGAAATGATCCGATCATTAAATTTACTCAAATACTCTTTGAATGTCTCATGTCAGGCTGTTATCATCCAGCAGAGGGGTCAGGAAAACAATAATCCCCGCGACATTCACTGGAGGTACATGATTTATTTGTTTAATAACCTGTGGATGAACCTTTAAATTAATATGATCAGTGAATCAGACACAGCAGCGTCATTAAATATTATAACAGGAGACGAATGATTTTGATCAAACAAACACAGGCTTTTAGTTAAAATGTGTATATGTCTCACTGACAAAATAAGATTTGTCCAGAATAAGTCTATTGCTCAGTTTGACATTTTCAGTAGTGTAATCAGATTCAGTAAATAATCAAAATATTTACCTGCGTAAATATGCAGATGTACAGACTATCGAACATAGACAAAAACAGTTATCAAATCCAAATTCCTCTTTTGGTCAATAAAACATAAGTGTTGTTTAATTCTGATAATTATTTTTCTTCAGCAGTTGATACTAATGTCAGACAGCAGCTGCATCACACCAGATCTGTCAGACTGTGGATCTCCAGCTCCAAGATACAGAAAGATTCAGTAACTTACCATATAAAGCCTACTGTAACATAGTTGTTTTGTGAATTTCCAAGTCTGATCTAAATGGTCAACATGCTCAAAACTTTTCTGTCATCTGATTAATAGTTTTTACTATTTTAGTAAGTTTTAGTATCTTTCAAAAAATGTCCCCCTTAAGGTTGTGGTTTACGCGTCTATTTGCTGTGGAATCTTTTTAACGTTTTCCTTCTATAAAACAAACATAAGAAAAATGTTTATATTGTTAGTAATATTTCAGAATAAACACTTACTGGACTGAATAAAGCAGACTTTTTTAAATCATGTTAAAATGTGAGTGTCAAGTATGTTGATCACATCAGGCTTTTGAGAAATGTTTATTTGACAATCTCTCAATCATCATTGTCTTGTGTTGCATAATATGTCTTAAAACTACAGAGCTTTGATCATAAAACTAAGTAAATATCATCTTATATAAAAATGTTATAAAAATCTCATTGATTTACATTAAAACGTATCATAATTACCATATAAATATCAGCATCTGCACTAAATTTGATATTTTTGCTCATTTTGGGCCTCTGAGTAAATGTGTTTTTTTTTTTCTCTGTCTTGAATGTTAGCTTACTATTCTCACTGAATCATACAATATGAGCAATTCAATTCAATTCAATTCAATTCAAATTTATTTGTATAGCGCTTTTCACGATACATATCGTTGCAAAGCAGCTTTACACCAAATTGACATTTTTACAATACATGTAGTAGTAGCTTGATGTACATATGGCAGAGATGTGTGGTAAAGATCAAGAAATGATGTAATCAAACAGACAAAGAACACTATAAATTAGTAGCAGAATTCGGTAGTGCTGTATGTTTTCAGGGTTGGTATCATCTGAAGTCCTCTGAGGGGTTGGCATCATCTTTTCTTAAGTGTTCTGGATCAAGACTGGAGCTTGTGAATTCCTAGTTACCATGGGATGTCAATCCCATGGCAGGAACAGAGAACAAATAGGAACATAATTATCGTAGCTGCTGTTCAAACTAAGAAAAGAAAGATTTGTTAACCAGAGCTTAAAGATTGATAATGAACATTTGATCAGATATAGCTGCAGAAAAAGTTTGAGAGATGCATTATTTGAATGCTTGGCTAAAAAGATGTGTCTTTAATCTAGATTTAAAGCCTGATTAAAGCCTGATTTAAAGATTAAAGCAATTAAAGCCTGATGTATCAAATATGACACACAACATGAAACACATTTGTAATCTTTTTTAATATCTTTTGTCTAAAGGCTCAAAATCTTGCAATCTAAAGCACAGTATCTTCTAGTATATGGAAAATGTGAGGATGTTAAAACTGTTGTTTCTTTGTTCAAATAAGGATCCTACTTCAAACATGAGATTCAAGCAGAGACAAAGAAACTGCTGGATATTTTGGCCTGATCACTGTATTTTGAGAAAGAGGTAATCAATTTAATATAATAAAAACAGATGCAATGCTGTGATGTTTGATCAGTTCTCTTGAAGAATTAAAGACCATATGATCCTACAGGACCCAATCTAGTCATTAACCAATACATTTTTCAGTCTGATTATTTGATTTCATCCACGTTGTCATCATTACATTACAGCAGAACCAGGTGCTCCTGGATACAAGTGGTCCTCAAATGGGTGAGAAAAATGAGAAGAGAGATTCTGTTTTAGGCATCTAAATAAACATTTGAATGAAATCAATCATAAATTTATGTTTAATTCCTTTTTGTGTGTGTCTGCAGCTCTCGAGTGTTTGAGATCGCAAAAGCTTCAGGTGTGCGTTAGGGAACCAAGATTGTACTTAATCTTAAAGTCGACTGCAAAGTTTTCATCAGAAGACCGAGTCAAAGATGTGCTACACTTAAAAACACTAACACTGACAAAAACATGACATGCTTGCAGTAGAAACTCACTGAAGTGACTGTGGTCTGTTTTGCAGAGGTTGTGACCAAGTACAGCAACTGTCAGTTTTTCCATCTTCCTGAACTGACAGCAGTTAAACACCCTACAGCCACATGAAGTCTGTTGGTAAATGAACTTTGACCTCCCTGTGGCTCTGATGATCAGTCCTGAGCTGTTTTTTTCTCTCTGCAGGTGCTCTGGATGATGGAGTCCAAAGACATCAGTGAGTGGCAGCACGAGGAGTTTTATCATTAGCTGGTTCAAGGTCACAATAAACCCCACTACACACTACTGTGCCTACGCTCCACTCAACATCCGCAGCCTCTTCTATGTGCTGGAAATGGTAAGTGTGTGACGACACCTGAATCAGACAAATACACAATGACTGACAAAATAGAGTACCTTACAGTTGCTCAACCACTATGACTTACATTATTTACCCTTTCAATAAATATATTAAATGGGGATACACGATTAATCAAAATGAAACTGCAATTGCGATTAGGCAAAAGCCCTGGAAAGTTTTAGAAAATAAACATACATAGATACAGGTCCTTGAAAGTGCTTGAATGTATTTTGTGCAATACGTTTTCTGGAAAAAATTCCATATTATTCCCTCCAGTCCGCTAATGTTATTTCGCCAACACTTTGTGGCCTATGCATACTAGCTTGATTGATTATGTTGTTATGTTATTTTATTTATGTGTTATGTTAACTTAATGTTACATAAGCCTAAGCTCTTTTTAAAAAAATCCATCCAAAAGTTAATGTCAGATCACTTTAGAATTCAGTATAGGATGTACCAAATATTCTTCAGTGTTATGTAAAACAGAAATACGACAAGTAGAATATCAGATCTGTTATACAGCCAAGTAAGTGCCATAGTTGTATATTTTACAAGGTAACATAATGTAACCTTGCTCTTACTTTAAATGTGTTCCCACAGTAAGTACTTGAATTTGAGGTACTGGACCTGGAAAGTCCTTGAAAGGTCCTTAAATTTGAGGTGTGGGAACCTTGAGGCCATTCACTGCAGTTTTCAAAGCACAATGCAAAAATGTGTCATTTCATTCACTGATGCTTTTTACTGAAAACTCTTCAATCAGAAAGCGATAAACCCGGCCGGAGAATACTGTCGTCAAAGATGCCATTTGAAACTAAATGCAGACATTTAAACTGACATACTATGGATGAAAACTGCTATGATTACTCTACTTTTAAAACATATGTTTGATTTAAACAATATTTAAACCTATTACTATTAACATTTTTACATAACATTTATTTATCTCACAATTCTGGCTTTTTTTTCTTACTTGCCGGTAACCTGCCAAAATAAAAGCTTGCTAATTTTAGGTGTGAAAATGATGAAAATTCATATAAAAAAGTTAAAATTGTTATTTTTTTTTAAGTGTACTATAAAATAATATTATTTTTATTTAACGTTCCTTTTTATTTTATTTTATTTTATAATAGCATTACCACACTTTATTTTCTTTATTATTTTATAAAAAAAAAGACTAAATAAATAAAGCCCAATTATATTATCACCATTATTATTATTATTATTATTATTATTATTTTATATATAATAAAAGGGTCACACTATGTGCAGTGTGAGGACCAAAACAAATGTCCAGGTACTCTTATGATAACCATGCTAAAAACTTAAGTGCACCACTTTTTATATGCCATTTTGTTTTGTATTACTTATTTCTAATCTACTGTATTTTTTTTTCTTTTTTTTTCTTTTTTTTTTTTTTGTAGCTTAGCTAGCTGATTATAAAAGAGTTTGTTTTGTTATTTTGGCTTTCCCCTTTTTGAAGTTAACACCTTTTTTTATTTCTTTGTTTTGAATTACATAAATAAAAACTTCTCTTTTGCTGCATTGACGTGGTTGTTTGGGTTATTGTAGCCTTTCTGGGCCTGGAAACGGCATTTTTCTCTGCCGTGGCACATTCAACAACCACCAACCATTTATTTCTGTTATGATCTCCCCTAGACTAATTTAGATTGTAACATTTATTATAATTTTCATTATAATGAAGTATATTATTAATGCTAATCAACGTAGCCTTTATCACTGCAAAGATAGGATGGTGCTTGCCTTATTCTGTGTAAGAAGCCACATCATCTCACAGAAAGATTTATTTCAAACTTTCAGCTGATGTTATGAAGTAAGATTGCAGTAAAAACATGTTATTAAATGTGGTGTTTTGTTGGCCAAGAGGTGGTTGAAAGATGGTTGATGCATGTTGCTTTTTCAGATGCACATTATAATTTTATTTTATTTCAATTTAATTTTTTGATGATTTTAAAGTTGGAAGGTAAAATAAGATGGGAGTTTTTGACATACCCTAACTGTCTTGAACCAGATTGCACAGAGTACACATGTGCATAACAGAGCAGACAAGATGAGCATTTGTGGTTAAAAATGTTATACATTTTTTTTTTAGAAAATAACAGGTCGCTAGATAAGACCATTTAGCCCTTTGAAGCTACATTTACACTGCATTTTGGAAGTTCAAACATGTGGGCACTAGGGATGTAACAAAACATTTAGTCCACTGTTCAATACGTACCTCAGTTTTTAACCACGGCTTTTTGGTTTGGTTCGGTTCTGATATCTTGCCACTTCAGTGTGTGTTTTTTTTTTTTTGCAGCAAATTAACAAAATACTCCCATAAACCTCTGTACACTGGAAAAAGCGTGGTTTAGTATATGTCTACTTAATTTTTCTTTTGAGAGAGGTATTATTTTTTCGATTTTTACTCAAAATGGAATGGGTTTCATTCATACTGGACACTAGAGGGCGCCCTCATGCAGAAAATCCACATATGCGTCAAAGAAGTATCGCTGATGATGTTCTGTTCCAGCTTCTCTAATATGGATAAAGGCGTCACTAGGGGGGGAGGTCCAAGATGGCGTTCTAATCGGTCATGTTCTGTTGAGCTCCGCAAACTCAGATGTTTAACTTTGTCAGGGAATGCAGTTAGAAAGTTTACATTTATAATTTATACCAGCTTAAACCTGACTACACGTTGCTTTGACTGTCAGAATGGGAAAATCTGAAAAAGGAAGAATCGAAATGGACCTAAAACTGCCACTAATGCTGCTGTAAAAACGGCTAATGAATCAGCTAATCAAGCCTACCAAGATCCCCTGGCTGAGAATATGCACGATTATTTGAGTCAGGATACTGAATCCGTTGAATTCGAGATGTGCGAAGAAGAATTCCCCTGTCTCTTTCCTTCTCTTCCAGAAACCCCTTCTAAATCCCCGGCCGCTAAACAACGCAAAACCATCGGTGGTGACACATCTGCTATCCTGTCGCAAATCGGGGAGCTTTCGAGGCTTATCAATAATCGCTCAGATGCTTTGGAGAAGATGGTAGGGGAAAATTCACGTGGAATCGCTAGTATGAAGGAATCAATCAACGAAAACACCAAGCAGATTTCTGGAATAAAAGATGTTATTGACTTTATGAGTGCCGAGGTTAAAGACTTAAAAGTTAAAATCGGCGTGACTGAGTCAGTAGCCAGAAGAGTTGAACTCAACTCGCGTCAACAGGAGGAGCGACTTCTGCATCTAGAGGCTTATTCCCGTCGGTGGAATCTAAGAGTTCACAGGGTTCCTGAAGGTGAGAGAGAGGACGTCCGAGGAAAGATCATCGATATATGTCAGCAGCTTCTGCCAGATGCCAAGGATAAACTCCCAGATGCTGTGGACACCGTTCATCGGCTGGGTCGCAAGCGGCTGAAAGACAACAAACCCAGAGGCATCATCTTCCAGTTTACCTCCCGTTTTCAACGCGACGCAATCTGGCGTTCTGCCAAGGATTCGGTCTTTCTGAGAAACAATAATCTGAAAATTTCTGAGGATCTATCCCCTGCAGACAGGGAGCGAAGAAACAAGCTATGGCCAGCGGTGGAAAACGTGAGGAAAGAAAACAAACAGGCATATTTTGTTGGCGGAAGAGCATTCGTGGAGGGAGTTAAAATATTTCCTGCTGCTTAATATGTGTACTTTGTTTATTCTTTACAGGTTACAGACTTGTTTACCAGTTCCACCTTTCGGACTGGTTGGTGTCGACTTTATCACCTGCGATTTTTCCTTAGGATTTTTCCTTTTTTCCTAAGACACTTAGGACATTTCTGGTGGAGCTACACGCTTATTATGTAAGACATTTAAAGCAACGCCTTGTCATATGGTTTAAAGAGTTGTATTCTACAACTTCAATTCAATTCACATTTATTTGTATAGCACTTTTCACGATACATATCATTGCAAAGCAGCTTTACACCAAATTGACATTTTTACAATATATGTAGTAGTAGCTTGATGTACATATGTTAGAGATGTGTGGTAAAGATCAATTAATGACATAATCAAACAGACAAAGAACACTATAAATTAGTAGCAGAATTCAGTAGTGCTGTATGTTTTCAGGGTTGGCATCATCTGAAGTCCTCTGTGGGGTTGGCATCATCTCTTCTTAAGTGTTCTGGATCCAGACTGAAGCTTGTGAATTCCTAGTTACCATGGGATGTCAATCCCACGGCAAAAACAGAGAACAAATAGGAACATAATTAGCATAGCTGCTGTTCAAGCTAAGAAAAGGAAAGTTTGTTAAACCAGAGCTAAAAGATTAACAATAAACATTTGATCAGATATAGCTGCAGAAAAAGTTTATGAGATGCATTATTTGAAAGCTTTGCTAAAAAGATGAGTCTTTAATCTAGATTTAAACAGAGAGAGTGTGTCCGAACCCTGAACGTTATCAGGAAGGCTGTTCCAGAGTTTGGGTGCCAAATGTGAAAAAGCTCTACCTCTTTAAGTGGACTTTGCTGTCCTAGGTACTACCAACAGTCCAGAGTTTTGTGACCTTAGGGAGCGTGATGGGTTGTAGCGTGGTAGAAGACTAGTTAGGTACGCAGGAGCTAAACCGTTAAGTGCCTTATAGGTAAGAAGTGCTATTTTGTAGCTGATGCGGAACCTAATAGGTAGCCAGTGCAGAGACTTTAAAATTGGGGTAATATGATCATATTTCTTGACCTGGTAAGGACTCTAGCAGCTGCATTTTGGACTATCTGTAGCTTGTTTATTGAAGATGCAGGACAACCACCTAGTAGTGCATTACAATAGTCCAGTCTAGAGGTCATGAATGCGTGAACTAGGTTTTCTGCATCAGAAACAGGTAACGTTTCGTAGCTTGGCAATGTTTCTAAGATGGAAGAAAGCTGTTTTTGTAACATGAGAAATATGATTTTTTAAAAGACAAGTTGCTGTCTAATATAACACCCAGGCTTTTGACTGTAGTGGAAGTAACAGTACATCCGTCTAGTTGTAAATTGTAAGTCAAAAGATTCTGTGTATTGTTTTTAGGTCCAATAAGTAATATCTCTGTCTTATATGAATTTAATAGCAGAAAATTGTTGGTCATCCAATCTTTTACATTTTTAACGCACTCTGTTAACTTTGATAATTCAGAAGTTTTATCTGGTCTTGTTGAGATATATAGTTGAGTATCATCAGCATAACAATGGAAACTAATCCCGTGTTTTCTAATAATATTACCAAGGGGCAGCATGTATATTGAAAATAGTAGAGGACCTAGAACAGATCCTTGTGGCACTCCACTTTACTGGTGATAACTGAGATGACTCCCCATTTAAATAAACAAAGTGGTAGCGATCAGACAGGTAGGATCTAAACCATTTTAAAGCCTGCCCTTGGATACCTGCATAATTTGATAGTCGATCTATTAGTACGTCATGATCTATAGTGTCGAACGCAGCACTAAGATCAAGTAAAACTAGCAGTGAGATGCAGCCTTGGTCTGATGCAAGAAGCAAGTCATTAGTGATTTTAACAAGTGCAGTTTCTGTGCTGTGATGGGGCCTGAAGCCTGACTGAAATTCTTCATAGATATCATTTTTTTGCAAGAATGAGCACCGTTTAGCAGATATACCTTTCTCTAAAATTTTAGACATAAATGGAAGATTAGAAATGGGTCTATAATTTGCCAGTTCACTAGGGTCTAGTTGTGGTTTCTTAATAAGAGGCTTAATAACCGCCAACTTGACGTTCTATATGCCTCAGTTATACTCCGTTTTGGTTTCGTAGAACTTGATGGCCTAAATTAACTGGTTGCATACTTTCATTTCAAGTAGAATGCAATATACTTTTCATACTGCATTTCAATATTTTTTTTCTGTCAAGAGTTGTGGTTCTCATTTCTAGGCTCATTCTTGACTGGTTAAAGTTCTGTATAATAAGAATATTTTGCTTATTTAGGTCTATTTAGCTTTTTTCTTTGTTGTTTTTATGTCATTATCTGTTGTTTCTTTAAATGCTAGAGGGCTGATAAATCTTACTAAGCGAAAAAGCTATCTTTTTATATCTCAAACAATTCCGTTGTGATTTTTGTTTCCTACAAGAGAGTCACTCATCTGTAGAGGACTTAAACTTTTGGAGGTCACAGTGGGGCCTGGATTTATGGATGGCTCATGGCACGACACATTCAGCAGGTGTATGCATATTAAAAAATAAGTTTAAAGGGAAGATCTTACTCCACAAAAGTGATTTAAGCGGCCATTTTGTCTGCCTTGTTGTTGAAAATACAAATTCGATATGTATTCTTGTTTGTGTTTACGGTTATAACCAGCCAAAAAAAAAATGAAGCCTTTATTAGCCGTTTAGAGGAACAAGTGTTAAATCTATTGACTAAATACCCAAATGCTATCTTATTTTTGGTGGAGACTTCAATGTGGCTTTAGACAGCAGTATAGATAGGTGGCCGCCAAAACCACCGGATAATTCTTGTCTATACATAAAAATGTTCATGCAAAGATTCTCTTTAATAGATAGTTGGAGAGAGTCACATCCCTTTGAAAAGAGGTTCACATGGTGCAACAACTCTTTATCCTCTCATTCTCGCATTGATTATTGGCTGATCTCTAAGGAATTATGCAACACATCTACTAATATTTTGCCTTCACCATTATCTGACCATAAGAGTATTTTTATTCGCACTCACTTTTCAGGTCCTGATAATATGTGTGGATTTTCTTCTTATTGGAAAATTAACAATTCAGTTCTTCTTTATGATGAGGTGAAAGATGAAATTATTAAGATAATTCAAAATAACTGGAAGAATGCTAGAGAGGAGAGCAGATATAGCAGTTATTGGGAATTTACCAAGTATGAAATTGGCAAATATATCAGAAAATTTAGTAGTGATTTGGCAAAAAAGAAAAAACTAGATGAAAACAGTGTTATATGTAGAATCACAAATCTATTGTCTAAAATTGTAGATAATTTACTTGCCTGTGAAAAAGCAGAGCTTGCAGATTTACAGCATAAATTAGATAATTTATATAAACAAAAAGCTGAAGGGGCATTTATTAGATCGCGTAGGAGGTGGATTGAGGAGGGCGAACAAAATTCTGCATATTTTTTCAGATTGGAAAGAGAACAAGCTAAAAATAACCTAATTAAAAAACTTATGGTTGATGGCAGTATTAATGAGGACTCTAGATGTATTGCAAAGTTCTGTGCCCAATTTTACTGCGATTTATGTGCTTCCAAATTATCCCCAAAACATATGAATAATTTTTTTCAGACGTTACCTAACATAAAACAGTTGAGTGTTTCAGATCAGCTTTTTTGTGATGCATCTATCACTTTAAAAGAGATTGAGGAAGCTATTAACGCTTTAAAAGCCAACAAATCTCCTGGGACAGATGGACTTAGCTCAGAATTTTATAAGCTGTTTAGTCACTTTATAGCTCCTTTTTTATTAAAAGTCTATGAAGAAAGTATAGAGAAGAT
>VONZ01001646.1:0-50000 GCA_012976165.1 Labeo catla
AAACCCCACCCATTTTACCATCAGCCCTTTATAGAGGGAGCCATTCTGTTCCATGTTCCTTTAAACGCTAATGAGCTCTGCCACCCCGCCTCTATCTCCTGTGGGGCGACGATCAGTAATGTTTACTTTAGCCGCATTTAACCGCAAAACTTGCTAACTAGCACATTATTAAGAAAAGGCGAATTGCAAAGATGCATAAGAAACACCCATATACTCGCTTCTGCTGTAGGTGAAACTAGATTACAAATGATTCGCGTGAACATAGACGCATTTATTTAGGCTGCCGGGCACATTTCCTTCAAAAACAAAAGTAATGTTAATCCTCTGCATCTCAGATGTCGGGAGTAAATGATGAGTGCTACTATGTGCATTACTGCATCCAACAATAGAACACCTCAATTGCTCAATCGGAGATTCCCCTGCACTGGAGTCGAAACAATAATGGTGGTCGGACTGTTCTCAGCGCTCACTTGGCTCAGTTAGGGTGGGTTTAAGTTAAGACTGTCATGTCAATCAACTATCATGGAAGTGGCCTTGGTCCGTGTGACATCACACCGACAAGACACTGACAATGACCATATTTGAAAAAAGGCATATTACTTGGATTACATTGGATTTTTCCCTTAATTAAGATTTTAAAAATTCAACTGTGTAAATTTATATCATTATAGGGTGGTTGTGTACACACACTGTCAACACACATTTATGTTCAAACTTGTAAAAATAGGTTTTGCATCCAATGACGCCTTTAAATGATTTTCAATGGTCGCTTGGCCACATCTAGTGTAGACAGACTTTAGCTGTCACGCCATGACAACTGTCACCTCTGTCATTTACGAATAAGATTAAGTGGGGTTTGGAGCGAGATTATGAACTTTAATTGATTAATCGTGCAGCTCTAATTTCTGATAATATATGTGTCTCTATCTATTTATGATAATATTTGAAGAGAAACATTACACTTTTAATTCAGAATCATAACTATACATTGTATCAAATGTATAGTTCACTCAAAAATGAAAATTGTCATCATTTATTCACCCTTATGTTGTTCCAAACGTTGGTAACTAGACAGTTGATGGGCCCCAATGATTTCCATAATATTTTTTTCCTACTATAAAAGTTAATGGCTACTATGAACTGTTTAGTTATCAACATTCTTCAAAAAATATTTTTGTCTTCAACAGAAGAAAGAAATTCATACAGGTTTGGAAAAACATAAGGGTGATGAAGGGTAAATGATGCCAGAACTTTCATTTTGGGGTGAACGTTCCTTACCAGAAGTGAGAGTGCAATGTAGCAGATAAAGGACAATCCTCCTCCAAATTGGCAGTGATCAGCTGGGTCCTTGGTGAATCTGTAGTGGGGGGGGCCCGATGAGTCCTTAAAAAGAATAATTTCTTTTTTTACCATTTCTTTACAATCTTAAACAAAACATATTTAAATTGTACTGAAACTTGCCATTATAAGCCATTTAGGCAACATAAACAAACTGTCAGCTTTGAAACTGTTAGTTATGATCGAAACATGAACCTAATGCATAACAATACCATCAGAAAAATGTGAATCCCCAAAAGAAAGACAAAGAGGATTCACAAAAAAATTGACTCTTCCCGTAGATATCATAGCAAGGTAAATATAACTGTATCTTAAAACAGCTGTATCTTAAAAAACTTTGTACACCACAATTAAATCTACCATAATATAATTTTACCTGCAGTTGCATTTATCCTGATATGACACATCTGAAGGCTGTGATGTTCTCCAGTGAATAAAATAAAGGACTGAAGATGGTGACAAGTTCTATTTCCTTTTCTTTGGGCCACCTCAGAAAAAGAAAGACAACAGGGAAAAAAAGTTACTCAGATTTTCTATCACCAGGGGAGGAAATGTGTTACAAATGTACTTATAATGATTATAATCATAATTCAGGTCTGGAAACAATGGTTAAAACTGATTAACATTTTACTGTAGTCTCTGTATTGGGTGCCTGTTTTCCCTGAAAAACGTGTGCTTGATCTAAAAATGTGAACCAATATCTTATCATTAGAAGTTATCAGTATTTGAAGAGGTGAAGTAAAAATATATACTCTGAAACGGTCATCTACACAAACATAACACTCTCATACAACACTTCAACTCTCCTGTATATTCCAGTGTTTTTGAGTGTGAATTACAGTTTAATCACTTACTTCACCTATTCCAGTGCTCCTTTACTTCTCATGCGTTTGAGTTTTAAACTAAACATTAATACACACAAACACACACCAACTTCCCCTGGTGAAAAAACAGCATATGCTGGTTAGGTATGTTTTGATGCTGGGTTTTGCTGGTCATGTTGCTGGTCAAGGACCAGCATGAACCAGCAAATGACCAGCAAAAACCAGCATCAAAACATACCTACCAGCATATGTAAACACTAATTTACACTGAACTACGTGCTAATATCACCAGCGCGCTAATATGCTAATCGCGATTAACCTCTCCCTTTAATTTCCTCTCACTCATATTCATTAATTGTGGGTACAAATCATTACTTTATGATGGTTTGACTGAAAAATGTTTTGTTACCTGACATCGCCATATGTTTTCGGGATCTCACACATCCAGTCTGCCCCTTCTTCCGTGTTCACATTCCAGCTTCTGTTCTCCATTGACATCTCACAGTTCAAATTAGTTTACAATAAGAATGTAACAGGCACAATCAGGAACTGCGCGCGTAATCTTGCGGATCAGTAGCAGCACATCACCAAACTGATTAGTATATTTTCAAACTGCACTAGTAAAAGGCGCGCGAGGCTGTCATTGGCCAGTTTGGTGAATGACAGTCACATTAACCAATCCTGATGAACGCAACAGCTGAAACAACCAATAGAAATTGTTTCAGAGTGGTAATGGAAAATAAACTTTTTTTTTAACAAACGTGTGTGTATTTAGTTTTATTTTTTTGGTCAAACAGGGTTTTCATGACAGTGTATGAATAAAAATGTAATAGTGATATGTAAAAGTCCACACAGAAGCGCACTGCTCTTTTGAGATTAAAACTGTATCTATTATAATTATTGTTACTAAGGCTAATAATTAAAATTATACATATACATTTGGATTTTGAAGAGGTGTTTTGATCAAAATATCGTAAAATGCTAATAAATAAAATGTTAATAATCATAATTATTCAAAAGCCAGATATTTCTTGTTACAGACATGACATTTATTCAACATTATTTTTATTATTATTATTTTTATTTATTTTTTTTTTTTTAAAGATTTTTTTGTTAAAAACAAATTTGAATGATTTAGCATTATACATTATCGATTTGTGTCAATGTTAAAACAGCAGCTGACATTATTTCAATCATATTTCATCTTTGAAGGTAGGTCATGTGCCAACTAGACTGAAAAGAAAAGTCTGTACTGTTGGTTCAAAAAGAAAACTGAACACAAAACACAATATGCTAACTGAATGAAACAGCACTTTATTCTGACCCCCTGTATCATATGCTGCAAATACGATTTCTGGATATACATTGGATTTTTCCCATCAGAAACATAAATGTCCATTCTGTCTTTCTTCTGTCTGTCCACTGACATTTGTTAAGACATTTGCTTTAAACATTACAGTGTTTACAATAACTTTTGTTAACTCTAAAATACATAAATCCACTTTACCAGCTAAATTACTATTAATAGAAATGCCATGCTACCACACAAATGGAAGTTCAAAGACAATATTTTAAAAATGGTGAATAAGGTCAATACTGTACACACATAGATCCCAAACTCCACCTAGTACCTATATGTGTACTACCTAGGGCCCATGCAGTCAGCCTATATGGGGCTGATTATGTTTTCTCATGTCCCCTATTGGATAACCAGACATGGCACTACCTGGGGACACATTCAGCACATGATTTCTAAATTGCCTAAAATAACCAGGTGTTGGTTGTTTTCACTGTGCTGATTGATTATTGTACAACATCAAAGTACCGCAAGAGCTATGCAGAGCAGAGCAGATGCTCCATCCTTTCTAATCATTCTCGCGGTACTTTGTTGTCATGCAATGATCCATTGCCGCAGCACAAGCAACCAACCTGGTTAATTTAAGCAATATAGAAATCCTGTGCAGAATATGTCCCCAGAAAGCGGCACGTTTGGTCACCCTACCACATGATGGGAAGATCACTACCCCATATGTATTTCCCCATTCACAACCCATACAGTGATTACCCATGTGGGTACTACCTTGAGCCCATGTAGCCAACCTATAAAGGACTGATTGTGTATGCCCATGTCTGACCCATATAGTTTGGCAAGAGGGCCCTACACGTCTTTCACTGTTCAGAACCCATACAAAGATTACTTATGTGGGTACTACCTTGGGCCCATGTAGGCAGCCCATATGGGATTGATTGTGTTTACCCATGTTCTACCTATATGGTTTGACCAAGAGGGCCCCATATGTGTTTCCCCATTCAGAACCCATATAGAGGTAGCCTTTGTGGGTACTACCCTGGGCCCATGCAGGCAGCCTATATGGGACTGATTGTGTCTGCCCATTTTTTACCCATATGGTTTGACCAAGAGGGCCCCATATGGGTTTCCCCATTCAGAACCCATATAGAGGTAGCCTTTGTGGGTACTACCTTGGGCCCATGCAGGCAGCCTATATGGGACTGATTGTGTCTGCCCATTTTTTACCCATATGGTTTGACCAAGAGGGCCCCATATGTGTTTCCCCATTCAGAACCCATATAGAGGTAGCCTTTGTGGGTACTACCTTGGGCCCATGTAGGAAGCCTATATGGGACTGATTGTGTCTGCCCATTTTTTACCCATATGGTTTGACCAAGAGGGCCCCATATGTGTTTCCCCATTCAGAACCCATATAGAGGTAGCCTTTGTGGGTACTACCTTGGGCCCATGTAGGCAGCCTATATGGGACTGATTGTGTCTGCCCATGTTTTACCCATATGGTTTGACCAAGAGGGCCCCATATGTGTTTCCCCATTCAGAACCCATATAGAGGTAGCCTTTGTGGGTACTACCTTGGGCCCATGCAGGCAGCCTATATGGGACTGATTGTGTCTGCCCATGTTTTACCCATATGGTTTGACCAAGAGGGCCCCATATGGGTTTCCCCATTCAGAACCCATATAGAGGTAGCCTTTGTGGGTACTACCTTGGGCCCATGTAGGCAGCCTATATGGGACTGATTGTGTCTGCCCATTTTTTACCCATATGGTTTGACCAAGAGGGCCCCATATGTGTTTCCCCGTTCAGAACCCATATAGAGGTAGCCTTTGTGGGTACTACCTTGGGCCCATGTAGGCAGCCTATATGAGACTAATTGTGTTTGCCCATGTTTTACCCATATGGTTTGAGCAAGAGGGCCCCATATGTGTTTCCCCATTCAGAACCCATATAGAGGTAGCCTTTGTGGGTACTACCTTGGGCCCATGTAGGCAGCCTATATGGGACTGATTGTGTCTGCCCATTTTTTACCCATATGGTTTGACCAAGAGGGCCCCATATGTGTTTCCCCTTTCTGAGCCCATATAGAGGTTGCCTATGTGGGTACTACCTTGGGCCAGTGTAGGTAGCCTATATGGGATTAATTGTGTTTGTCCATGTCTAACCCATTTGTTAAACTCATATGGGCCCCATTTGTGTTGCCCATTTCGAGCCCAAGCACTCATTTCCCATTTGTGACCCAACTAGGTCCCACATAGTGAGCCCATCTGTTTTTGCCCGTGTGGGACCTACTTAGCTGACCCAAGTGGGCCCCAGATAAGATGCCTATTTTGGGACCATGCCCACTTGGTACCCATGTAGACCCAGCAGAAACCATGTGGGCCCCACATATACATGTTGGCTGGGTATGTTCAAACAACATGTAAAAGCGAGTTTTGCATCCGGTGACCCCTTTAATAAGCGCCATGCTCGTTTGTTTACAGCACTAACTAAGGAAACCTTGCATCACTGCTGTTCCATAAGCGCCATCTGCTGTCAGAGAGTGAATTTGCGTTCTCATTAACTTAAAATTTTGAAATGATAATAATCGGAATTACATCAAAAACTGCTCATCCTATATATGTAGCATGTTTGTTTGGATCGTGATTAAAATTTGGAACGACGTGAGGGTGAGTAAATAATGACAGAACATTCATTTGTAGGTGAGCTATACCTTTAAGCTGAACTGAACTGGGCTTTGGCTGGTGGGCAGCTGCAGCTGGTTTCTCCGGTTCTGTTTCCTTGGAGATTATTCCAAAATTGTGAATGCTGATGCGGTTTCCCCCTGGGAGAGCGCAGCTGTGGTCTCCTGGGGTCCCCACTCTCCATCGCCCCTTAATTACTCCTGAGAAGTGCTCAAATTTAGTGATTAACTGCATCAAAAGAGTTTTAATGAGAATTCATGTTTAATCATGCATCTTTTGTGTGGTTAACCACATGTTGTTTCAGCCTGTATGTGCACGTGGGGGAAAAGTGTAAAGAAGCAGGTGTGAGAGGGTCATTTTTCGCTTTTTTATTAGACTTTAACTTTTGAGAACTTGTTATTTCCTTATTTCTAATTTTCGAATTTCAATTTAGAAATTTAATAAGAATCATGCTGCTTTCAGTTTAGAGCAAGCATGAAATAAACTTAATCGCTTGTGTTGCCAGACATCTTTTTTTTGAAACCACATTTTTTCTATATTTCTCAATTATCTCTTCGAAAATGAAGGTTCTGTTTTCTGGAACAATTACGCACACCCACAGCACACAAGACACATACACACATGCAAGCAGACACTGCAGAATAATTACATCTGAAATATGTATTATCATTCTCAATTTCATGCAGTCTCATTCTAAGTATGCTTCTTTTTCCAAATTGATTACTGTTCTCATTTTCATAAAATTAGTTTGAATATCTAAGAGAGAAGCTCTCTGCCAGCTCAGTGGGACAAATCTCTGGCACTCAGCGATACCTTTATAACTAATATCAGCATTCTCATGCATTATGTATAAATTCTGTGCATTTGTTTGTGTGTGGAAAAAAGACTTTCATGTAAGTAAGACCGTAAAGAGCGTCAGTGAATCATTACTTCATCTGATTTGTTCAAAAACATTGATAAATTTAATGAAAAAAAAAAACTTCTAAGAGATGTTTTTTCCAGAAAACTTAGAAAAAACTTCTAAGAGATGTAAACTATGGCTGTTTAATTTGAATATTCTGCAAAGAAAGGTAATTATTTGGCATCTGAGGCAGCTCTGTATAAATAGCTAATCAATATAATCGCTAATAATTATTTATTGCGTTCATGTTGATGAGAAAAAACAGCTTGTGTTCATTTATTGATTCATAAAGCATTAGTCGCTTACAGGTATGAAATATAATGCATGGATGATGAGCTCACACACACTCCTGTGCATTTATGCATTTAATTCATTTTCACAACACTGGCTGAATTTGACCCGGAGAGAAATCAATTAAAATAATATAAGTGAAAATCTCTGTGATAGCATTCAGAGGTGAGCACTTAGAGAACAGCGTAATGATAATTATCTTGTTTTCCTTAATAAGCCTTTAATAATACTTCACTGCTTCCTAAGCAGAGAGTAATTCCAGTAAGAAAGTGACCCTTTCTTGCAAGGGATATTTTCTTATTGTATTATTTTCATAATTTGTTTCATACTTTATTATTTACATACATTATTTTCAAAATTTGTGTGAAGCCATATGACAGCTTTGTTAGAAACTGAAATGCTATCACTATTCATGCTTGCAATAAGTAAACAGTGAATAATATTCATTTTTGGGTGATTTCCTTTAAATACACACACCAGGTCTGTGCCAGAAATTCATCCACTTATTTATCCAAGCTTTCTGAAATATTTATGATCAGCAGGCATATGATACGCTCAAAGCAAAAAAGCTTCATTTCTAATCCTGATGCTAATTGAAGGTTCGTCATCCAATCCAGAAACAGAAGATTGGAAGATCATTTAGAACAGCACAAGTACATTACTCCACCATGAGTTTTTGGGGCCGTGATTAGTCTAAGAAAAAGAAATGAATAAAGACACAGAAAACATAACATGACAGGTTACAACAGCAGCTCAGAGAAAACATACACAGACCTTCAGAGGATCTCCTCCCTGGCATCTGCTGAGAGCCCTCAGCATGGAAGAAATCACAGATGTGACCTCTTTCATATCTCACTTGTTTCTCTCAGACAAATGGAGAGCAAACATTTCCATAAGCCTCCTTCATTCTTCTCTACAGAAAAAGACACCAATAATTTCACATTTTCACTAAAGTTTTAGGAGAGATTTCAACACTTCTAAACTAATTTGCTAAGATACTGCACCAATTATGCATTATTTATTTATTTATTTATGCTGCAAAGAATATAGTGCATGTTCAAAGTGTAACAGCGGATACATTTTTGTATCAAATGCTCTGCAGTTGAGGTCAAACGTTTACATCCCCCTTTCAGAATCTGCAAAATGTTATTTTACCAAAATAAGAAGGATCATACAAAATGCATGTTATTGTTTATTTAGTACTGACGTGAATAAGATATTTCACATAAAATACGTTTACATATAGTTCACAAGAGAAAAATGGTGAATTTATAAAAATGACCCTGTTCAAAAGTTTACATCCCTTTGATTCTTAATACTGTGTTGTTATCTCAGTGATCCACGTGTGTGTTTTCTGTTTAGTGATAGTTGTTCATGAGTCTCTTGTTTGTCCTGAACAGTTAGACTACGTGCCATTCTTCAAATCCTTCAGGTCCCACAAATTCTTTGGTTTTCCAGCATTTTTGTGCATCTAAACCTTTTCCAACAATGACTGTATGATTTTGAGATCCATCTTTGGACAATGAGGACAAATGAGGGACTCATATGCAACTATTACAAAACACTCACTGATGCTCCAGAAGGAAAAAACATGCATTAAGAGCCAGGGGGTGAAAACCTTTTGAATTTGAAGAACAGGGTAAATTTAACTTATTTTGTCTTCTGGGAAACATTTAACTATCTACTGTAGCCTCTGAAGTGCAGTACTAAATGAAAAAAATATGATATTTAGGCAAAGTAAGAAAAATGTACAAATCTCCATTCTGTTCAAAAGTTTTCACCCCCCGGCTCTTAATGCATTGTTTTTCCTTCTAATGCATCAGTGAGCATTTGAACCTTCTGTAATAGTTGCATATGAGTCCCTCATTTGTCCTCATTGTCCAAAGATGGATCTCAAAATCATACAGTCATTGTTGGAAAAGGTTTAGATGCACAAAAATGCTGGAAAACCAAACAATTTGTGGGACCTGAAGGATTTTTCTGAAGAACAGCAGGTAATTTAACTGTTCAGGACAAACAAGGGACTCATGAACAGCTATCACAAAACAAAAATCACAGCTGTGGATCATTCAGGTAACAATACAGTATTAATAATCAAGAGGATGTAAACTGTGAACAGGGTCATTTTTATAAATTCAGCTATTTCTCCTGTAGACTATATGTAAAAATCTTTTATGTGAAATATCTTATTCAGGTCAGTACTAAATAAACAATAACATGCATTTTGTATGATCCGTCTTATTTTGGTAAAATAACATTTTGCAGGTTCAGAAAGGGGGATGTAAAGTTTTGACCTCAACATATTAACATATTAACATATTAACAAATGCTTATCATATTACAACATGCTCATGTTACAGCTAAACATCAACATTGCTGAATGGGCTGTGGTACCAATCTTCAAATGAAACTTACAGAACAGCAGCCTAAATTCTTCTGATCTTCTCTCAAACCTTTGAAACGAATGTGAAAGTCTTCTGAGCAACCCGTGAGTGTACATAACTCCAGAGAGTCTCCTGACTGTCTCTGACCATCTGTAATCATGTCAGCAACCGTCTGTGGCAAGCCGTCAGGGTTCAAACCAGCGTGGACCAGTCTCTTCACAATCAAGACAGCCAAAATGAAAGCTATTTGAGGTGGCAGATGAGAGATGCCGTGCTGATGAGAGAAGGAAGCATCAGCCTGTGGACAATCAGTTCAGAAGTGCTGTCTTTCCTGTGTCCATCTCTGTCTGTCTCATCCTTTATTCCCAGGCCTATACGTAGGCCCATTACTGCTGCGGATCTAACAATATTCTCTATTTCACAGCAACAAAAGGACATGAAAAGGCAACTGAGCAATGCTTTTATATGTTGTGATGGCTACAGTTTAAAGAGATGCGGAAAGAGAGAAAAGGTTTTTGTTCCTCTAGTGATTAGTGTATCAAACCGCCATTAAGAGTAGACTCCCTATTAAGTACCTTGCTAATAAAACCAAAGATTAATCATCTCTTCCAAGGCTTAAATGATTCACTGGCCTCATGTTTCTCACTGCGGGCTATAAAGCTGTCCAGCGTGCTATGAGATGGGGTCAAACACTGAAGCCCTTTATAGAGGGCTATGGCTGAAACCTCTCAGTGGAGAAGCATGACACATTATATGAATTAAAGATGAATTACAGTGATGCTTTTCACCAGAGAACATCTAATGCCTTTAAAGTGTGTTTTAAAATGTAACACCTGTTTAGATATTAGCAAAGCACTCTTGTATATCTACTATCTAATAAAAAAAACAAAGGCAGCGCTCTGATATACAGCATCAAATTTACATAAAATATAAGTGATGAAATTTTACCCTCACACAAAACTATGCTCTGGAACAAATAAAGGTTTATAAAATCAAAGACTGCCCGTTAGATTAATCCAAAATGAATTATATCTCATGTTTAACCACTACAGAGACATAAGAGCCAGCAGCAAAATCCAGAAGATCTAGCTGAGGTAAGGCTGCTCTCGGCATCGAAACAAATATAAAAAAAAAAAAAAGGCATTATTTTTATGAATGAACGGCATATTTAAAGTATAAACAAGCACATTCTTGCCTAAAAAACTCTTAAAACTACATTCCGTTACACAAAAAGAGTATTATTTTTGGGTGTGAGTCATGACACTTGCTGTGAGAAATATCACAAGCGGAGTGATACAAACGGTGAAACGGTTGGAAATATGCTATCACTAGAACATCACCCTCCACTCAGCCAATCAAGGACCAGAAAGAACTATTGCACTTCCAACTACCAATATCTATCTATCTATCTATCTATCTATCTATCTATCTATCTATCTATCTATCTATCTACCCACTTGGAAATATCTCATATTATGCAAACCGAGATGAAACTGCATTTCAAGTTGACTTTAAAATCAATCATCCAATCTGTATCTCTTTTTAGTATTATGTGACATCCATAAGGCTACGGTTGCATTTTGCAGTTCATTTCAGTCAATTCTAGTGAGGATTCTATAGCTTGATGTTTATTCCATAAAAACACCCAGCCAGAAATTTGTGGTTGATTGCAAACAGGGAAATGAATTCTCCAGCTATCTAGGGCTGTTATAAACTCCTGCCATGTATTTTTATGCATTATGTCAATACAAAAACTAGTTTTGACACATAAAAGATTTCCCAGGGTGCTCAGTGTAGCTGTGGCTTATAGGGACCCAGACTAAATCATGATGCACACAAAATGCACCTAAAAACAGGGTAACATTATATATTTGAAGATAGCAAAATATACCCTATTTGCTTTTAAAAGCAATACTTTTTCCTGGTTACATTGGGCTGAATCATAAAAAAAACAAGAACAGCCTTTCAAAATCTTTCATCAAATGCAATGGCGGCTGACGTGAGCAGTTAAAATGAAAGGGTAAAATAATGTAGTTACCAAACTAGTACAAAACAAATCATTTTAGGCTACTGTTGTAGCTAATGCTGCCTTTCTAAAATCTTCCTAATAGTTAACTTAAAGGAGAACTCCACTTCCAGAACAACAATTTACAAATAATTTACTCACCCCCTTGTAATCCAAGATGTCCATGTCTTTCTGTCTTCAGTTGTAAAGAAATTATGTTTTTGGAGGAAAGCATTTCAGGATTTTTCTCCATATAATGGACTTCGTTGGTGCCCCGATTTTGAACTTCCAAAATGCAGTTTAAATGCAGCTTCAAAGGGTTCTAAATGATCCCAGCCGAGGTAGAAGGGTCTTATCTAGCGAAACGATCTGTCTTTTTTTTTTTTTGAAAAATAAATATTTGTATACTTTTTAAGCACAAAAGCTTGTGTAGCACTAGCTTTGGAATGCGTGTCCATGACACAATGAATCACGTCTTTCATCGTCTGTTTACTCCGGCTCAAAAAGGTAGAGTATGGCGAAAAACTCCATCTCAATTTCTCCTACAACTTCAGAATTGTCCGACATCGTTGTACCTTTTGGTTTGTAAACAGCGTTTGACTTACTTGCACTTCCTTAGTCTTTGCGTGTTCGCTTTGTAAACACTGGGTCTGTAGTTCCTGTAGTTCCCGACCTTTCGACGGGATTCAATAGTACGCAGTGTCGTGGACGCGCATCCCAGAGCTTGTGCTACACAAGATTTTGTGCTTAAAATTTTAATTTTCCGAAAAAAACGACCAATCATTTTGCTAGATAAGACCCTTCTTTCTCGTCTGGAATCGTTTAGAGCCCCTTTGAAGCTGCATTTAAACTACATTTTGGAAGTTCAAAATGGGGGCACCAAGGAAGTACATTTATATGGAGAAAAATTCTAAAATTCTTTCCTCAAAAACCATAATTTCTTCACAACTGAAGACAGACAGACATGAACATCTTGGATGACAAGGGGGTGAGTAAATTATTTGTAAATTGTTGTTCTGGAAGTGGAGTTCTCCTTTAACGCTGGTTACGATTGTGGGAAATACTAAAGAGAAACATTACCACTGGGATAATTTGAGATTGACAATAAACTTGACCTTCAGCATGCACATTGCTTCAGATTTCATCCATTACCTTCAATGTGAGTCCCAATGGTTTATGGGAAGGGGAGTAGCCCTCCACAATCGACTACATTCTGGTATGGAATGACCACTTTTTATAATCTAAGGCTAGTTTTGATTATAAAATGTCAGGGAAGTATAAAATCTTAAATGTTTTGCACTAAAACTACAGAGTGCAAAAAATAACTAAATAAATAAAAACACCTTTGGATCCCTGGATGAACTGTTCGGCATACAAATGAACATACAGACACTCCCTTGTTCTAAGACAGTGGTCAGACAAAGGCCGGCGTTATTGATTGAGATTGTGTTCTGATAGCCTCTCTCAGCCTGCGGTCACACCCTCTCTGTGTTCTTCAGACGCTCTGAAACGCCAACGATCAATACAAGCCTCGCGCTTCAATACAAGCTGCTGCTTATTCTCTAACCTGGGGCTTCCTTTGTTGTTTATTTTTCCGTTTCGGCTCAATGAAACAGATCTGAACTTTAATAAATATCATCTTGTGTGCAGTGAAGGGTACATGGAAAGGTGTGGCGTGTAAAGTGGCGGAGATTAAAACGTCTCGGTCCTTTAAATGTGTGTGATGTCTATCAGTGAGTCATAATGGATTCGTTTAAAGACTCCAGGATCTGTAGCTTGTCTAAATACACATGCACATGAATTAAATCAAAATGATAAATGCTAAATAAAAGGGGTCATTTTTCTTCTTCAGTTTTAGGCCAAGTACACACTTCAGCTAAATTTGGTTATCTTCAGTGCTTAATCACCGCATTTTACAACCGACTGACTCATAAAAAATTCAGGTAGTGACAACCACATTTACTGTAATTCTGTATGAATGGAACCAAGTGAACAAATAGTTGTTAATGATGTATTTAAATGCACAAGTTCTGTCTTTTATGTATGTGTGGTGCAAGAAATCACAGTGTACATTTTGACTTATTAGTGTTGCCAAATCTTACTAGGAACTCAAAACTCAAATCCAAATGTGTTATCTTGTAAGTAATTATTGCGAATTGCACCTGCCTACTTTATTAACTCCATAAACTGACTCATCAATTTCATGAGCCATGCTTAAACAAGCAGCTCAAAGATGCTTAAAAAGTGTCGCTTAAAATAAGTGGACATGGCAACCTTTTCAAGAGAGCATGCTCTGTAATGTATCCTTCAAAACACAAACAAAACACAGTAGCTCTGTTGGCTGTGGTTTAGTTAAAATGACCGAATATAACTTTTATCATTGTCTTTGGTTGCTGTAATGTTGCAGTTGTCACTCCAGAAACTTTACAGTGCGGTAATGTTCGATAAATTCATTTCTTCATGACCAGTTTTCAGTGCTAACTTAGTTCTGTGCGTTTTTAGCCAGTTTCAATAGAAGTTCACCGCCCCATTGTTCAATAACAGCCTCTCTGCAAAGTCTGCTTTCCATCACGTTCACAAAACAAATATTTTTGGAGGTCAGTTTCAATATGAGCTCATGTGGGTCTTGGTTTTGAAAGTTAGTGTGCTTTTATAGAACGATAAACTTTTTAATATGAAAAGACCACGGAAAAATGAGCTTCTCATAATGAGATCCAATAAAAGCTCTTTCACGCAGCCCTCATACAAGTTCTGGGTTATATGCATGGTGTTCTGTTCTATTCACATCCTTTTAGTAAGACTGTGACCCTGGTATCAAAACTAATGTATGGTATCAAAATGAATGAATGTACTTAGATGCTAACTCTTTTTGATTTGATTATGCATGTATTTTGAAGACCATTTCTCAATCAATGACCAGCTCTTATTTCTTAAAATGGTCTGTTATTCAGGTGGAAAAAAAGACTTTTAAAACTCTTAGGGACTTTTCTGAATTCAATGGAAATCTTAAGTATCTGACATTGCAGTCTGATTGTCTACCCTTCAGCCTTTCTTTCTCCCCTTTCTCTATTTCTCATCTTTGTATCAATGGCTTCTACTATTCACTCCTGCTCTGGAGTCTTCTCTCCGCAGGTCTCTTTTCACTGCTATGCAAATGATTTATTAGAAGACAAGCAACCATAAGAAATGGATTACGCTATAATTTATACATTTGAAAAATTATAAAACCAGGAGCATGCAAAAATTAGTGCTGTCATTAATCGTGATCCAAAATAAAAGGTTTTGTGTGCATAATATATGTGTGTTTACTGTGTTTATGTATTTATTATGTATATATGAATACACACATACGCTATATATGTGTATATAGTGTATATACAGTGTATATATTCTGTAAACAAAAACTTTGGATGCGATTAATCACGATTAATCGTTTGACAGCACTAGCAAAAATACAAGTAACATGTTAAGGCTAATAGATATTGGGGGGAAATTATATTTTATTTTCTGTAATGAATTTCCATCTGAAAAAAAAAGATGAACATTCTAGAATGTTTTGGGTGATTTTTTGGTGAGTTTTTATTTAATTTAATTTAATATTTTGAGTGTGAATCATCTTTCTCGGGCTGAACAATTTGGGGAAAACTTGGTGAAAAATGGCCAAATCAACTTAAAACATTTTTTCCCTCATCATTTCAGTAAACAAGGTGAACACAGAGTGTTTTTTTTTTTTGCTTTAAATCTCTTTCTGCCTCATAGGCCACATTCCCACTGTTCTGACCCACTAAAATGACAAAAAAAATTATTATAAAATTCACATAATTGATTTTATTCTGAAATATCACTCAGCCATATGTGACCCTGGACCACAAAACCAGTTGTAAGTGGCACGGGTATATTTGTAGCAATAGCCAAAAATACATTGTATGGGTCAAAATTATCAATTTTTCTATTATGTCAAAAATCATTAGGATATTAAGTAAAGATCATGTTCCATGAAGATATTTGTAAATTTCCTACAGCAAATATATCAAGACATAATTTTTGATTAGTGATATGCATTGCAAAAACCTTCATTTGGACAACTTTAAAGGCCATTTTCTCAATATTTTTATTTTTTGCACCCTCAGATTCCAGATTTTCAAATATAGTCCTATCCTTACAAACCATACATCAATGGAAAGCTTATTTACATCAGCTTTCAGATTATATATAATGACTGGTTTTGTGGTGCAGGGTCACATATACGTCATTGGTCATTGGCCAGATTAGGTTCAAACCAGTTACAACAAATCACATAAACCATATCCCAAACTGAAGCAGATTCAGGTGCAGATTGCACATTGATTCCTGAGTTCAGAAATAATTTTTTTAAGTCAAATACAAAATCTCTAGTGTGAATGCATGCCCTGCAACCAGCTGACCTGCAGACATCACAAGCACTAAGCCAAAATCAGTCTAGCAAATAATAGACACCAAGCGCACAGGGGATTGTCGACAAAGTACCGGTGGGTTGCGGTGGGAGTCTGAGGAAAGTTTAGTGCTAGTAATGACAGGGATTAGAGTTGGTCTTATCAATCTCGACCCCATTAGACTTCAGTGTCTTCTCTTAGATGTCTTCCTCTGAAACAAAGGCCAGCATCTGGAGCGGCTATCAGAGAACTCCCACCAGCTATCTGTAACAGATCGATACGTGCAACTCCCACACACCCGCTGAGTGTTGGCTGACATACAGAATCACGGATACACACACACACACACACACACACAACCCTGCCAGGGCTACAAAACAGCGCATCAAAGCTCCATCTCATGGAAGATTTCCGACGGGATATCTCATTTAAGCTTTCATGTCCGATTATGTAATACAGCGATGTATTTGTAATCATGGGTAAAGAGAACAGCAGCGCACAAAAGCAGGCACTTGTATGCATTAGGCTTAATGCATGATACTGTAACAGTACTGTTACGTACCATTTCTGAGGCTGCATTTGCATTTCAGTTATACTGGCAGGCGCTCTTACCGAAGCAACTTACGTGAAAACATGCACTGCATACTGAACATTTTCAATGCAGGTCGTACAGGACAGTGTAATTGAGTAACTAGTCTAAGCTTTAGATGGCACGCCTACAAACCGCCCACAGTGATTGGTTGGCTTCATGCACTGTGTTTTTCAATAGCGAGATCAGCTGTTTGCAACACAGTGTTGCTTTTCTGCTAACAAGCAACTTTGTGTAATGAGTAGCAGTGTTGAATGACAAAATGCCAAATCACTGTCTTGTTGTCACACTGCAACCGCAGCTTTACAGTCAGGCAAGCTCTGGAAGTAATGTAGGGTCTGGAAGTTTACTTTAGCAAATTTGTTTAGTTGGATGGTTTTGGTATTCATAGAAGTGCCTATGCAATTGAATTTAATTAACAGTAAATTAATATGCTCAAGTTTAGAATTTTAGAATTTTATTTTTATTTTTTTATTTTATTTTTTTTTTTTTTTAAAAAATCGTACATTCATGAAATGAAATGAAAATAAAAATAAAAAGGAACAAATGAAGAAATGAAATTATATGAAATGGGGAAATAAAATGGAAAAAATAAAATGAAAAAAAAATGAAATGAAATTAAGAAAATAAAGAAAATGAAATTAAATGAAGAAATTACATTTAAAAAATGAAATAAAATAAAATGAAATGAAAACATGAAATAAAATGAAGAAATGAAATAAAATGAATTAAATAAATTACATGAAAATATGAAATTAAATGAAATAAGGGAATTAAATGAAGGAATGAAATGAAGCAAAACAATGAAATTAAATTAAGAAATGAAATAGAATGAAATGAAATGAAGAAAATAAAATGAAAACATGAAATAAAATGAAATGAAATGAAGAAATGAAATAATATGAAATGAAATAAACTAAAATAAAATGAAGAAATGAAATAATATGAAATTAAATGAAATTAACTAAAATAAAATGAAGAAATGAAATCAAATGAAGAAATGAAATAAAATTAAATGAAATTAAGAAAATGAAATGAAATGAAATTAAATAAAAAAAAATTAGTGAAATAAAATGAAATGATAAAATGAAGGAATGCAGTTAAATGAAGAAATGAAATGAAATCATATTAAATGAAGAAATGAAATGAAAACATTAAATAATTAAATTAAATTAAATTTAGAAATTAAATGAAATTAAGAAATGGCATGAAATGAAATTAAGAATGAAATTAAATGAAATGACACTGTGCAGGCTCTGCAATACCTGTAAACATGAGCATATATGTGGCATTATTAGTAATTAAACTCATGGGTAACAATTATGCATTACAGAACTGTATAAAATTAACTAGTAAAAGCTCTTGTTCAGTAACTCTTGAAAAAATGTATTAGCCAAAGTCACAACACATACTTGCTGCCTCAATCAATCAGTCAGTCAATCAATCAACAAAAAAACATTGTGCATCCATGTAAACTTCATCCAGTCCAAACAGTGCGGTAAAAAAAAAACAAAAAAAAAAAAAACATGATGAAAGATCCTCCTAGCCACCAAGAATTTAACTTAAATGTTGAATCATCTAAAACTGAACAAACATTCTGTTTTTATCTCCTCTATTTATTTCTGTTTTCTTCTTCACCAGCATCTCACCCTCAACTGCCCAAACTCACATGGGCTTTGCATGAAAAATCTCTCTCATTAGTTTCAAACCAACTTGTCAGTGTGCAGTAATGCGACGTTCTGCGCTCCCACGGGACGCTCTAAATTCAGCTGCGTGTGTGTGTGCTTGTTTGTGGTGGGCCAGGTGTCTAAAGGGGACTTATCCACCGTTAAATGCGAAATGCTTTGAGAAAGATGATTTACATATCAATTAAGCATTAAAGGCAGGTCATTTGGCTTCCCGCATAACATTGTACACACATTTTAGATCTCTGGAGGTTGATGCCAGGACCTTCCAATGTTGCACACACACACACACACACACACACACACACACACACACACACACACACACACACACACACACACAATTACTTTCTCAGTGTCCGGCTGCACGCATGCACACTCCTGCTCATTAATCACGACGGTGGGCGAGTGTGACAGGTGAGCAGAAGGTGCGACACAGCCTCACCTCTCTCCACGCTCTGCAGGAATATAAACATCCTGCGGCACAGCTATCCCAACTCATCTTAACCCCCACCCTTCCTTTCCTGCCTTCTTCTTGCAATGTGGTCACATTTCTTGATGTTTTGAGCTCCCATACATGTGTCGTATTCCTGTCACCTTACCGCTCTCACTTTCTCTTCCTCTGCACACATTACCCACGTCCTGCTCGCTTATTATGACATGCAATGCCACTCATGTGATTCACAGCTACCTACAATACTACATATAACTGGGTTTGTGCTTTGTGCTTGTACATAGTTTTAAAAAACTTGTTAGGTATTCTAAAAATTAACTGGTCAAAAATATACTTAAAGGAATAGTTCACCCAAAAATGTCAAGAAAATGTACTCAGCCTCTGGCCATCTACGATGTAGCTGAATTTGTTTCTTCTAAACGCCTTAATGATGGATTAGTTTCTTACAAATACACAGCTTTTTACTTCACAAGATGTTAATTAATGAACTGGAGTAGTGTGGATTATTTTGATGTTTTTATTAGCTGTTTGGACTTTCATTCTGACGGCACCCATTCACTGCAAAGGATCCATTTGTGACCAAGTGATGTAATGTGTTTCACTTAAAAAAATAAGCTTATCTTTATCTTGAATGGCCTGAGGGTGAGTACATTTATGGAAGGGGAAAAAATATCAATATAATAAGAATAACAAAAATAAAAAAAATCTGTAATATAATAACTAAAACAGTATTGGTGCATCCCTAAGGTTACACTAAACAATGGATAACTCACCCACAATGAAAATTTGGCTGACAAATAAGACAACAATATTAATACCATAGAAAATCCTTCTATATAATCAAAGTCTTCCGAAGTTACAGTTGAGGTCAAAATTTTCCATACACCTTGCAGAATCTGTTGTTAATTATATTACCAAATTAAGAGGGATCATACAAAATGCATGTTTATTTTTTATTTAGTACTGACCTGAATAAGGTATTTCACATGAAAGACATTTACATATAGTCCACAAGAGAAAATAATAGTTGAATTTATAAACATTACCCTGTTCAAAAGTTTACATACACTTGATTCTGTGTTGTTACCTGAATGATCTTTGTTTAGTGAATGTTTAGTGTTGTTCATGAGTCCCTTGTTTGTTAGTTAAACTGCCCACTGTTCTTCAGAAAAAAATCCTTCAGGTCCCAGAGATTCTTTGTTTTTTCAGCATTTTTGTGTATTTGAACCCTTTCCAACAATTACTGTATGATTTTGGGATCTTTTGAGATCTTTTCACACTGAGGACAACTGAGGGACTCATATGCAACTATTACAGAAGGTTCAAACGCTCACTGATACTTCAAAAGGAAAAACCATGCATTAAAGGAGAAGTCTACTTCCAAAACAAAGATTCACATATAATGTACTCACCCCCTTGTCATCCAAGATGTTCATGTCTTTCTTTCTTCATGGGGTGAGTATATTATATGTGAATCTTTGTTTTGGAAGTGGACTTCTCCTTTAAGAGCCAGGGGTGTAAACTTTTGAACAGAATGAAGATGTGTACATTTTTATTATTTTGCCTAAATATCATATTTTTATCATTTAGTACTGGCCTTCAGAAGCTACAGAAGATACTTACATCTTTCCCAGATAATAAAATAATATTTCTTTGTGAAGTGTATGTAAACTTTTGAACAGGGACATTTTTATAAATTCAACTGTTATTTTCTCTAGTGGATTATATGTAGATGTCTTTTATTTGAAATATTTTATTCAGGTCAGTACTTAATTTTAAAAAAAGCATGCATTTTGTATGATCCCTCTTATTTTGGTAAAATAATTAACATTTTGCAGATTCTGCAAGGTGTATGTAAACTTTTGACCTCAACTATATACTTTACATTCAATGTTTCCACATAATTCTCTATTTGTGTGAGTGTGTGTGTGTGTGTGTGTGTTTGTGCACCTGGTATTTATCACGTTATGGGGACCAAATGTCCCCACAAGGATAGTAATACCAGTAAATTTTGACCCTGTGGGGACATATGTGAGGTCCTCATGAGGAAACAGGCTTATAAATCATGCAGAATGAGTTTTTTTTTTTTTTGAGAAAGTAAAAGTGTGCACAGTATCCTACGAGGGCTAGGTTTAGGTATAAGGCAGGTGTAGGGCGATAGAAAATCTGGTTTGTACAGTATAAAAACCATTACGCCTATGGAATGTCCCCATAAAACATGGAAAGACAACGTGTGTGTGTGACAGAGAGACAGGGAGAGAGATATGGTTGAAGAAACAGAATAGAAAGATGAGAGATTGAGGGAGACACTGGCTAAAAGTGTTTTAAACCAGATCTGATGTTTATTAAAAACTCTGCTCCCCGCAGGCCCACACTCATAGCCCCTTAATTATGGAAGTCCTTTATTCATCTCTTACTTACCAAACGCCCACCCGTCCTTATGCTCTCTCCCCCACAGGTTCTTTTTCCCCCCTCTCTCTCTTTTATTCTGTTTTTCTTTGGTGATTTCCCTTCACTAGAGGTGGTATCAGAGTATTGGATCAGTGGTGGTACCCTACAGAGAGCCGCGGTGTTATTTTGCCACAGTCGAGTTCTTGATGTTTGTTTTCCACCTTCTTTAAAGCCTAATGTTCATCCACTGATGCTAATTACTTGTGAGAAAACATACATCCCACCAGAATAAGAACTTTCTGCTGGAGTTTTCATAAAGGTTTTAAATCAAAGACTATTCTAACATTTACTTTTTTAAAAAGCACCATTTTGGTGTCATGGTGTTTAAAAAAATGTTTTTTTTTAAATATTCAAAAATGAGCAAAACATCTGGTGAATGTCATTCTAAAATAAAATGCTTTCATGACATATTGCTGATTAGTACACAATGAATAGATGTCTTAGCTCTGCAAGCATGTTATCAGAATACAGCCATAAATGTCATCCTCAAGGAAAAGGATGCACATTATGAGCTGTCAAAAAGTGCAGACTGCAGGTTAATAATTTGCACCTGAATCACAATAGACACTGCTGTTATTCATAGCCTTCACTGTCAGGTTGGCTTTTGTTTTCATTCATTCAGTTACATTCGGGGCCTTGGGAGATCTGTAAAAATGGGTTCATACTGTAGAAGCTGTGTGGAAAGCTGATCAAATATCTACACTGAATGTTCAGTCACATGGTATACTGCTTTCTCTGCTCAGTTCTTTCATTTAGTTTGAGTCTCGCTTACAATTTTTTTTTTTTAAATCAGATGAACAGAGATAATTGCAACATCTGTCTCCTGTCAATCAACCTGACATGTGCTGTTATAAATAAGCTGGACAAGAAATGTTTAAGAGAAAAAAAAATGTTTTATAATCGATAACAAAAGCTTGTAAACTGGGCTGTTGTGCTACAAAATGCTTCTCATCTCATGTCATGAGTATGAAACAGCAAGAACTGACAACTTTCCCCTCAAACTTTATCGAGAGCAGGCCAAGAAACGAAGGAAGCAATCGGTTGTTTTGTTTTTAAAAATCAGCGATAACAAAGAAAGCATGCGGTTTACACATGAAGCCACTGAAAGGTTGAAGCTCTAATCATAACTACCCACAATGCTTTGCTCTCAGGACTGAACTGAAACTTCAAACCAAAGTCAAGGATTCACTGTCCCTCAATTATTTCTCTCATTTGTGGACTTCCCGCCTGCATCCCCGAGGTTACATCCATCATTATTTTGTTAACTGGTGATTTGACCCAGCTGTGGAACATCGAGTTCAGTCATAGAGGTTTGTTTACTCTGACAATTACCTTCAACCCCCTACTCACTGATTTCTCCAAAGCCTCCTACGCTGCACATTCTGCCTCTTTTAACAAACAGTTATTTGCATAATTTATATAAGTTTGGCAGCAACTTTCTGACTTTCACAAACAAGACCTGTGGGTGCATATGTCATTGAATCTCCAACCTATTAATTAAAAGAACTATTTACCCCAAACTTTATTTATTTATTATTTTCTGTGTCAGTCCATGTTCTTTCCTGTATGCTTTCGTTTTATTTATTAATACATTGTTAGGCCAATTGTATTTAATTTCATTGTTTCTAGAATAAATGACACTAAATTCCACTACTGTATATTTAAACTGTATCTTCTAACTGATTCTTTCTGACACTTAAAGCAATAGTTCAGCAGAAATGAATTCAGTCATCGTTTACTTAATTTAATGTCATTCACACCTCTATGACCTTATTTCTTTGGAGAACACAAAGAGACGTTTCTTAAAAAAAAAGGTAGGGTGACAAAATTTTTTATTTTGGATGTACTATTCTTTATTTTTAATTAAATTAGGCATAACCTAATTTAGTAATCTTGAATCATTCAACTGACCTAATAAAATGAAACCCACTTCTCCCACTTGCATCTGAATGCACACTTCTCTGAGATAACTGAGAAAGGGTCAGGATGAATTACAGAAAACGAGTGGAGCCGTTAGTACTGATTAAATGAACCTGAGCCGCCCCGTTGTCCTGCCCTTGAAAACGTCCCCTAGTGCATGTTCATGTCCCCACCATGCACATTCATTTCATCTCACACTTCATCTGTTTGTATTAATTCCCATTCATCTACCTCACGACTCTTTCCCCCTCCCAGAATTGGCCTGTTCTCTGTTGTTATTGGAAGGCAACGGGATTGGTAATTGTAGTCGGCGTGGGAGAGCCCTAAACGCCTTCCCCTTGGCGAACGTTTGAAGTTCTGCTTCCTTTCTCCATGATGGATTTTTAATGATCTTCCCTATAAACGCAAAGCCAGTTGTTCATGGCAGCAATAACAATAACTATCAACAAACTCTCAAACAGGCCAATTAAAAAGAAGGTAATATTATGAACTGCTCACCCGCAAAGGTTAAATTAAGCTGGTGTAATGAGACTGTCTTGCATAAATCCGTCTTCATTGTCTTCGGCACCCGCTGAATCTGTTGTCAGCAGAACATGCTTTCCCTGTGATCTCCAAACAGGGCTGAGAATTCAGCAGAGTGCTTTAGGGAATAGTGTATATGATCGCATCATTATATCAAAGAAATTCACACACCGCTGTACAGACACATCAAGAAATTTGCAAAAAGCAATCCTGTCTTCTGTGTAACAGTGCGAGAAGAATTAAGTCAAGGTTAGTTTTATTTTAAATCACATTTTTACTTTTGTTGCACTCTCTAAAGTAACTCCTTGGAAACTTTCCAGCCAATTTTCCATGTTTTCCAGTCACTGGACAGACAGGTAAGAGAGAGACAGTTAAACAAATACACAAATATATTAATAGATGATGACATGAAGATAAATAGATAGAAAAATAGATGGAAGGTAGAAAAGCAGATGACGGACAGATGGACGGACGGATGGATGAATGGAGGAACAGGTGGACGGATTGATGGTAGAGTGATACAAAATGATACAATGACAGAACGATGGACGGATGGATTGAACTTTGCATGAATGGATGGATGGAACATTGCATGGAATTTTGGATGGAGCGGATGGATGCATGGAGGAACAGGTGGACGGACTGATGGTAGAATGATACAGAATAATACAATGACACAACGATGTCTTCTGTGTATGGATTGAACTTTTGATGGATGGATGGATGCATGGAGGATGGATGGAGGAACAGGTGGACGGATTGATGGTAGAATGATACAAAATGATACAATGACAGAACGATGTCTTCTGTGTATGGATTGAACTTTGCATGAATGGATGGATGGAACATTGCATGGAATTTTGGATGGAGCGGATGGATGCATGGAGGAACAGGTGGACGGACTGATGGTAGAATGATACAGAATAATACAATGACACAACGATGGATGGATAGATGGAATTTTGCATGGATGGATGGATGGTTGGTAGAGCGATACAGAATGATACAATGATGGAGGGATGGAACATTGCATTGGAACATTTGATGGATGGATGGATGGATGGATGATAGAATGGCAGATGGATGGATGGATGGATGGATGGATGGATGGCAGATGGATGAATGGATGGAACACTGGATGGATGAATGATAGAATGCCAGAATGATGGATGGATTGATAGAAACACAAAATAATGGACGGATGGAACAACAGAATGCCAGAATGATGAATGGATGGATGGATGGACGATAGAATGGCAGATGGATGGATGGATGGATGGATGGAACACTGGATGGATGAATGATAAATTGCCAGAATGATGGATGGATTGATAGAATCACAGAATGATGGATGGATGGATGGAACAACAGAATGCCAGAATGATGAATGGATGGATGGATAGAGCGATAGAATGGCAGATGATGGATGGATGGATGGATGGATGGAACATTGGATGGATGAATGATAGAATGCCAGAATGATGGAAGGACTGATAGAATCACAGAATGATGGATGGACGGATGGATGAAACAAAAGAATGATGAATGGATGGATAGATTTTGTATTACGTATCACATATATCACATGGACTATTTTAACGGTGTCCTGGACCTTTTCTGGACCTTGAATTTGAAAAGACCCTTGCTGTATATAAAGTGTCAGAGAGGTCTCGGACTTCTTATATATCTTGAAAAATATCTTAATTTGTGTTCTGAAGATGAACAACGGTCTTACAGGTTTGAAGCGACATGAGGGTAAGTAATTAATTACAGAATTGTCGTTTTTGGGTGAACTACCCCTCAAACTAATGTTCACATTATATGATTGATGTTTTGCTTCCATGATTGACTTTCTAGATAACCAGCTTCTGTTGAATAAATCCACTCACTTATGTACCACTTTAAGCGATGCGTGTTTGTGTTAACAGCACAGAGGCTTCGGAAATTTCCCAGACTGCAGTCAAGCATGTCCTTCAGCCTACAGGTGACCCCTCCTCTTGCAGCATAATTGTTGTAATTACAGTATAATTTGGGAGTTGTTTGGGGCTGTTTCTCTTTTGGGAGATCATTAAACTGTGTGTTTAGTGAGACCTGTAGGCCAGCGCTGGCCACAGATGCATGCTTAAATTAGCAGTACAGTCATTCTAAGGAAACCAAATGAAATGAGCCCTTGGGTTTGCGTGGTGGGTGTTTGCTCGTGCAGCTGGGCCTCATGTAAAGTGTAGCAGGCAGTCATGGGTAATTAGCGCCTACTCAAAAGGTGAAGAGGCATTTCAAAAGCTCATGAAGCCTTTCAAGGGTGATAACTCCACTGGAACACACTTAGGAATTTGGAAAAGGGTAATCCGTTTTGGAGTGGGTATAACGGGAAAGATTATGTACTTTTTAATGGGATGTTTAGTGCGAATGTGTTGACATTACGCAGCGGGCCACGACGGGTTCAACGATCTCATTTTCCTGTAACATTATCATATAATCCATTTTTAGAGAACAAAAAAGTAGGGCACAGCAAAGTTTTGGTCTGAGAGAACAAAGTAGTCCTTTCACATAAATCGTATTGTACAAGGCACTGAGCTCTACTGTACAACGTTACCTCCTTACGCACTGCTTAAACTATGTAATATGGTGCTCAAAAGTGAAACAATTGCAACTCTGTGTAGTCGATTCATATTTAATATGCAATATCTGTCTATGCGATGAAGTTTATGCAATCCAGGTTTAATCTCAAATGATTTAGCCTCAAGATGTCATATCTCAAGACAAAGCAAAGAAAGAAAGTTTACAGACTTTACAAACTGAAGAGATCTTTAATGCTTTATGACATGATAGATGGATGGATAGATAGAACACTAGACAGAGTATTAGAGCAATAGAATTGCATAACAATGGATGGATGGTTGGTTGGATGGAATGACATAACAATAAATGAATGGATCAATGGATAGATTAATTGAGTGATAGAATGAAAAACAATGGATGGATGGATGGATGGGTGACAGAACGATAGAATGACATAACAATGGACTGATGCAGGGAACTAAAGTATGACAGAACAATAAATGAATGGATCAAAGGATGGATTCATAGAACAAGAGAATGATAAACCAATGGATGGAAGAATGGTTGGATGGATGGATGGTATGAGTGATAGATAAAATGATAGAATGACAGAACAACTGATGGATGGATGGAGTGATAGAACAATGGAATGACAAAACAATGGATGGATGGATGGATGGAGTGATAGAATGACAGGACAATAAATGAAAGGATCAAAGGATGAAGTCAGAGCGATAGAATGGAAAACAATAGATGGATAAAAGGATGGATGGATAGATGGATGGATGGTTGGAACAATAGAATGACAAAACAATGGATGGATGGATAGAATGATAGAATGACAACAATAAATGGATGGATGGTTGGAACAATAGAATGACAAAACAATGGATGGATGGATGGATGGATAGAATGATAGAATGACAGAACAATAAATGAATGGATCAAACGATGGAGTGATAGAATGACAAAACAATAGATGGATGGAGTGACAGAACAACAGAATGAAAAACAATAGATGGATGGATAGATGGATGGATGGAAGGAAAGATAGAATGACAGAACAATAAATGAATGGATCAAACGATGGAGTGATAGAATGACAAAACAATAGATGGATGGAGTGACAGAACAACAGAATGACAAAACAATAGATGGATGGGTGGATGGATACATGGATGGATGGATGGAAGGAATGATAGAATGACAGAACAATAAATGAAAGGTTTAAAGGATGGATTCATAGAGCAATAGAATGACAAAACAGATGGATGGATGGATGGATGGAGTGATAGATAGAACGATAGAATGACAGAACAATTAATGATTAGACAAATGGAACAATAGAATCACAAAACGATGGATGGATGGATGGAACAATATAATGACAGAACAATAAATGAATGGATTAATGGATAGATTCATAGGCCAACAGAATGACAAACCAATGAATGGATGAATGGACCTATCCTTCTTGTTATTCTCTCAGCCTCTCACTTAATATCAAGAATTTTGGTCATGAAGATTTGTGACTAAGAATAATTTATGTGAATTTAACCAGCTAATCATTAGGCTGCTGATCATGGTTTGAAGGATTGATGCATGTGCCCTTTCCTATAAACACAGAAACATGCAATTATCTCAACCGACTACTCAATCCAGATATACAAATCAAAGCTGCACATGCGTTTGAAGAGGCAAATTAGCCAGAGAGCAAATTAGCATGATTACAAGATGTGGTTTACTGATATTATCTGGGGCCTAGGATTTTATTCAGTTTCAAGCTTTTGGAGGTCAAAGCAAGCACGATGAATGTGTTGACAAGAGGCTTTGGTTTTGTTTCCCCCTCAAACAAAAAAAAATGAAGCCTCGAACATTTCGCAGTCTGCTAATAAACTCAGATTTATGTGACTTAAATTAGAAATGAAGGTACTGCACTGAATAAATAGACCAAGAATCTGCAATGCTTCTGTAACTTTGTCACTGCCGTTTTCGTCTGCCCATGGTTTAGATCTCACAGTGCCAAATCAAGACAGATCATAGCAAATGGGAGATGAGAGAAGAAGAGGACAAGGCAAGCTGATGGGAAGATGCAGTCATAAAAAAGAACGAAATGGAGTCACTGATTGGAGCGAGGGAGGGGGCGAGCCTGAGCACTTGAAATAGAAGGTCTATTTACTGGAGTCTGATTGCATATCCATTCAGAAAGGTCACAACAAGAGGCCCCTGTTTCGTGTCTGTAATCTGGATGCTGGATGCTCTGTAATTAACACATTATTTACATAAGCATGCATGTGAAAACCTCTTTCAGACTTGTCATCTTTCTCATTCGCTCCGACAAACCCTTCAAAGTCTTTATTCTCAGTTTCTTGTTCTTGCAAACCAAACAATTTCAATCCTCTCGCCTCATTTCCCCACTCCCTTCATTAAATAGTGATTTTCTCAGCTTTCTTCTTCCAGGTTTGATCGCATTTGGCTGACGCCAAATGATATTAACGCCTTTCTGTCACTTCTAAACTACATAATTGTAAATCACTTACAGAAAATTAAAGGCATTTTTATTTGATTGGTTTCTGGGTTATGATTAACCACTGATAATTAATATTCATCCTCTTTAATTCTTAATTACGCTTTGGGTCAGTGTTCACGGCTATCTATATTTCAGGCCTCAGATCATGAGTTCTCCACCACTGAAAATCAAACAATAAGGACAGGAAATTAGAAGATAAAATTATGGACGAGAGCGAGAGCTCTCCTCCAGTCCAAAACAAGCCACAGAATGACATTAAGGACAGCTCCTTGTCTTTAGGTCAGTATTAATACATACAGTACTTCTTATTGTCTGTTTTTCCTGAGTGGATTCAAGAGACCTTTGAACATCAAAGCCTCCGCCTTCTCTTTTCTCTTGCGCTCACGGTGTCTCTTTCACCCTGTTTCGTGCTCCTTCTTTTTTGACCCCTGATATGATATTTAAAGTTGCACTTTGATGTTGTTCAGCCTTTCTAAAACTTGTCCTCTCTGTCCCATTCTTCCCTTTGTCCATATTGTGTTGCGTTGCATTAGCAGTATACCGTCGTCTGCAATACTCCCATGTCCTTTTCTCCTATAACCATAAAAACATAGCCCTGGGGCTACCAGTTGCTGCTGAGGGGACATACTTTGATATCAATGGGCTCATCTGTTTTGTTTATGAAACCCATGTTAATAGATTGCCATTTGGGGTGGTACAATTGCCAAATAGCTTCCCCTATACTTACAAATTGACAGTCACCACTTCACCAACTCAGGTACAAGCAATTACTACAATTAGAAATGATACATATCCAATACATCTTGATGTATTAAAATTTATCTCGATGTGCTAAGACACTGGTAAACGCAGCATTTAATGACAGACAGTATGGCCGACCAGAGTATCCATATACTTGTGTCCAATGGAAATGTTTTAAAGCAATTTGAAATTGGTTTTCAAAATTCTTAAAGGAAACCTCTGGTATGAAGACATAGGGTTAGTTTTACTAGCAGCTTGCGCCAACGGCAAACCATCTTTTGGCGTTAAAAGTGTACTGTCAGGTTTTACTAAAGACATGCAGTGATGAATTAGTGCCGAAAAGGTGTGGACAAAACTATTTTTGCGCCTTCAACCCTCAACTAGGAGTCACTCAATACAAGGTATATCAAAACCTCTAGAAAACCATCATTTTTCGGCCTCCAGTTCTTTTCAACATACTGTGGCTTCTTTATTTCTTTATTTGTGACTAATTAGCGCTGCGCTTGGTATATTGTGTTGGTCAATATGTAAATGAGATGTTGCGTCTGTGTTCTTTAATTTGCGCATTGTTACTAAATCACCTGCAGATATTTCCCCTCCCATTGGCATTGTTTTGGAATAGCGCTCTTGCGCTAATTTGCCCTGTTTCACTTATATACTTAACGTAAATGATGTCTCTTACTCAAATATGGCATCTAACATTTCTTGTCTCTGTTGTTTGTAAGCTGTTTCAGTAGCTGTGATCTACTAAAAACCTTAAAGGCATCAGGGCTAAAGTAGAGAGAACAAAGATGCGGATCTTTACATTCTAGAAAATGCTGGGTTAAAAACAACCCAACTTGGGTTATTTCGCAACCCAGCTCTGGGTAAATATTGGACAGAAGACATGCTGGGTTATTTTCACCCAACTGGTTGAGTTAAATGTTTTTACCAAACATATTGGGTTATTTTATTTAAGTCAACTATCGTTTAGAAATTATTATATTGCGTTTGCTCCGATAGTCTTGTGGTTAGTGCACCGACATATACAACTGTGTTCACAGCGACCCGAGTTTGATTCCCGACTTGAGGTCCTTTGCCAATCCCACCTAATCTCACCTAGACCGCAAACTTGGGTTTCACTCGTAGCTGAAAGATGCCACGACTGACTCCAAAAACTGCCCATAAACAAACAGTACTGACATTAGAGAACATATTTTAAGATGAAACTCAACTGCTGCTGACTTACGTTGCATTGCGTAAAATAATAGTTTTTAGCACAGTAAAGACTTTATAAATGAAATAAAATGTATACAAACCTTTATTAGGTTGAAGAAGTACAAATCGGCGGCACTGAGAACCGGTCTCTCCTGTAACTCAGCAGCTGGGTTGTATTGTCAGAGACAGGCTCAACCCAGAGGTTGGGTAGAAAAACATAACTCATCATTAAAAATGACCCAGCAACTTAGTTACAGAAAAACTAAGTAAAAATATTTAAAATAACCCAATAAAATGACCCAACAAGTTGAACCTAGCATTTGGGTTAAAAAAAATAACACAGCATTTTTTAGAGTGTAGGAAGTTTTATCTGTCCACAGGCATCTTCCAATTCTTTTCTTCTCTTCTTATCATGTCCCTTGTTACCCTTCAACTGAAAATTACAACTAAAGCCGCACAATGTGGCATCATATCAGTATTTTCCGAGTTGTGTTGTGGTAAAAAAATAGCAACAGTAGCGGCAGTAGCTCATGGCTATTGAATTAATGGCGGCCCCCATAAGCCAAAATACATAAAACAATGTGGATTTTTTAAATAACATAAATCTTTCATGGGTTTTCTATTACATATTTCAGTAAGAGACATTATATTAAGCCATACAAGTCTTAATACCCAGGGTTCTCTAAACTGCTCAGGTACCCTTAGGACTAATAAAAACATTAGCTGCCATCACATCTTCAGTGGTTGGACCCTAATAAAATAGAGCTGTCTAGCTGAACTCCTCAGTGAATGTGGTATATTAATAATATCATGTTTAGTTTTAGTTGTATTTTCGCTCAGAGACACAGTTTTAGCATCCTGCGCCTCTGCCAGAGAGGATAAGCTAAAACCACCCTACTAATCCCTCAAAACTGTGACCAGTAATGTTACGAAAAAGACACCAATGTCAGGGTGCAGGGGAACATGAAAGCTAAATCCTCAGACATTCATTTTAATAAAGGTCTCAAAGCGAGGTGTTGAAGCCTAGTCATGTAATTCCTGACATTTCAAAGTCAATGCAATATCTCATTGTTCTTTGCCTGCGCATATTGAGACAAGAGTCGGATTAATTGAACAGTGGATGTATTTGCGGGTGTGTGTCAAAAATGGAATATGAGCCAGACTGGTCCAAAAAGTTCAAGAACAATTGACCTCAAAGTCTCAAAATAATACAACAGTGAGCTGGATTTTTTCGTATTATTTATTGGAGTATGTAACTGTAATAAAAGTGTAATAAAAGTGTTGTAATAAGAGCCTAGATCAAAACAGATACATATGTACAGTATATACTGATGTTTTTTATAAATAGATGTGCAATGTTAGATTAAAATAATATATATATATATATTTAAATATTTATTAAATTATTGATTTCTACATCACATTTCTATTTAAAAATGTACATTTTATTTATTAACTAAATTCATTAACAGTAACTTTAGGAATTAGACTAGTATTACTACATCTCCTCAATACATTTTTTACATATAAAACACACTTATTGCACCTAACCTATACTTGAACAAGATGGTTCTGTCCCATATGGCACATGTGATGTCCATAATGCTGTAGAATGTGCCATTTGTTATTTTAGGCTTCAGAGGGGTGCTCGAAAGTACATCTCATGGGCCTCTACAGCACATTTCCACCTTGAACTATGAACCATTACACCAAAGATTGAAAACTGTGAATAGTGAAAAATACTTGAATTTAAATATCTCAACATCTGCTGCCCTTTTCCTCTCCACACTGTTCAGAGGGGTCTTCAAACTTTCTCAGGCATTTCCTCTGTGAGGTTCTGAGATTCTTCAATATTGTGTAGCCCAAAAACCATTTCACATTCTTGATCTTAAAGAACAAATCCAACTATGATCAACACCCTGCTGGAATGTAGAGATGCTGCATAGCATTGCATAAAAACAATGTTTAATAAATAAAACGAATGAATCCAGTTCCGTGATTTGCTCTTTAAATATTTACTAAATTGCATACTAAGAAGAGCTGGAATTTAAACCTAAAGACTGTCCGGAATCTTTAATTATGAGTTTGGTTAAAAATTGTAAAAAAAATATGAAAAAATCAGCATGTATGTGAAGATGTGTAAACAAAAGAATTTTAATGCAATAAAACGCACATGTAACAGTTTTTTAACCAAGGTCCTCTGAAATAGGTGTTTTAAGGTATCACACCTTGAACTCTCACATTTATATATGTACAGTGGTCCCATACATTCACACATGTGTACACAGTGTCAAAAAGACTCCCTGCTGAGTCATTGTATTTTATGTGGAAAGCTGGGAAACGGTACTTAATCACATCTCAGTTCAACAGAGAAAGTAGAGGAGTGGGGGCAGACACTTGGATATAGAGACGAGAGCCCATGGGAGTCTGCCTGCAACAGGGGTAGAAGCGGTAGCTGAAAGGAGGGAAAAGTAAGATTAATGATGGTGGGAGAGGACTTCTCAGGATGCCGAGACAACACTGATCTCTGGTCAGGCCGCGATTCTCTTTACTTGCCCGCGAAACACAACCCGTGACTTCCTGTCTGCACTGTCCATTCTAGTTTTGTCTCTGAGTATAAACACAATAACAGAGAAAATACGACCCTGAAACCCATCTGAACATTTTGTCATTTTTTTTAGCTGTGTTTATTATTTAACCAGTGACACAAGAACTATAACTTGCATATCTGTAGGGATGGACTGATATTACTAATATGTCTGGCTCTAATAACTATTTTCATTTTATGATCAATAATTAATAAATGCCCAATATTATTCTATTAAAACAAACAAACAAACAAAAAAACCCACTAAAAACCAATTTGAATTTAGGCCTCGCAACATTCAAATGAAAACGAATATTTGTAAAAACTACCTTTTATGACCGTATTTTAAAAGTAGTAAAAATGAACATGCACAAAAAAATACCCAATAAATTAAAAAAAGGTAAAAATATAGCTGCAAGCAGCGATTGCTGGGGTTCAAGCACTTTAGAGCCTTTAAGCACATATGAAAAATTATTTATTATTTATTTACATTATTTAGCAAGCCTGTAACAACCTAAATCAGTGATTTAAAAAAAAAAAGCATTTTTGGCAAATCCAGGTAATTTATCATAGAAATATTGCTTTTTAATGTTTATGACTGTTATAGGGCCAGCTGTGGTCCAGTTCCTTTAAAACTTTGCATGCTTGTTTAGAATCATCTGTCACATGTGCTAAGCAGGTTACATGAAGCTTTGAGTTTTCCTTTAGGCTTTATATGATTTTGGGTAAATTTGGACAGGCCCCTTTTCTAAACGACCCCTTTATAGCTTCCCAAAGGGTAAATTTCAACATCTTTTTTTTTTCATAATTATTGGCCTAGAGAGTCCAGAGAATTATACTGCAGTGTTTTTCCCAGACTGAGTGAAAAACCTATGACTAGTTTGCAAAAGTGAGTTTTTTCTTCTTAATCATTTAACAAACTTTTTGATTGACAGCAGTGGTTCTAGAGACAAAGTTGTCTGGAATAAGGAGTTCGCACATATGTGTGAAACATTATGCTACGTACAATCGATTACGCCCTTGAAAAATTAATTAATTCGCCCCCCAGTGGCCAATTTATTTCCAATTTCTCTCAGACCGTTGGGGCCATGAGTTGAACCGGCCCACCGAGTTTTGTTCTAATCGTCCTCCATTAACCTTGTCTGACAGGTGCTCAAAATCTGTTGGCCAATGGTGGGCATGCTTTTTGAGATACACAAATATCCTTGTACACACTTGTGGCACTTCGGACGAAGACCGTGCACACCGATTTTCATGTTGATTGGACAAATGCGCAGTTATAGCCATTTTTATGTTATTGCCCTCTTATTGCGCCACCAAGTGGCCAAGCTCTGCCCTTTTTTTCCTGTGATCTCAGATTGAGCTCTTATTGTATGTAATTTGGTGGAGATATCTCATTCTGTTCAGGAGCGTTTTGGCACCCCTTTGCAGCGGTGAGTCGAAAGTTAAACTTTTTTTAGATCATTTTTAATATTCACTCCCCAGTGAATCTTACTGCACTGGTTTTTCTCCTGATCGGACCAGTTCGCAAAAGTAGGTTTTTCAAAAAATGCGAAATACCCAAAAATTTCGGCAGGCTCACGATTGACTCTAAGGCATGCATTTTGTCCTCATTTGAGTGATTTCGTACTTTTGTTCACACAATCAATTTTACATGGAGATCATTGATCCTTGACCATTCTAACAATTACAAGCTACGCGCCTGTATCCCTACAAAAAGTCTAATATCAATCAATAACTGGTATATATTAGGGATGGGAAGATTCCCTGATTCGCTAGGTGCATCGGCTTAAAAAGTTAACGATGCGATGCATCGGTTTAAAATGTGTGCATCGGTTCGGATACAAATTGGCATTTGTTTCGCGATGCATCGTTTCTATCGTATCTGCATCGGTAAAACCCGATTTATTTCTTTATAATTATTAGTTGACATACTATACTTTAATTATTCAGAAATTGGAAAATATTTTTCCACTTTCCAGATCGTTTTCTCCCCTCTAAACTGTTTCTCAAGCACGCCTCTCTTCACTGCTGCGTGAATATGACGTAGCAACACTACAGAGACCGGGGCGTGTCCAGAAAGTCACATAGAGCATAAATTAACATGGCAGAGGTAGAGCAGCTGCATCCTCCACCAAGTAATTACAAATCCTACGGTGACCGGGAGGGGACACCTTCGGTTCACTTAAGTTTGTCGTGGCCACGACATATCAACTCGTGGGAACGTGATATTATGTCGTGGCCACGAGATCATTTTGTCGAGGTAACGACATCCTTATGTCGTGGCCACGAGATGCTATGATGAGGGAACGACATCCATTTCTCGTGGCCACGTCTTATTATGTTGAGGAAACAACATGCGCTTCTAGTGGCCACGAGTTTAATGCGTAAACAAACCTGCGTGACCATAGTAACCCGGGATTATAGATTTATTAATATTTTATTTTGAGTTAAGGAATTATTATATTAATTATTATAGAAATTAATACAATATTAAATTATAATATTAACAACAGGGGATGCTGTCTATGTGAATGCTGTCTGTGCGCGATGCATTCGAAAGAAGTTTATCATTAATAAATATTACCCAAAGTACAGCAAATAAAATAGGCCTACAAGATAACAGTTATGAAATAACTGTTTGTGAAAGTTTTTTTTTTTTGTACTTATTATTATTGGTTATGTCAAAATAGCACCTGTTTTCTGTTCACTGAGTAAGCCTGTCTGCTGAAAGCACATTCATCTGCTAGCAAGTTATGGAACATTTCTTCAGTTTATCTCTGAGCAGCATCCTTAAATTGTTTCACTGTTAAATGTTTGAGCTGTTAAAAGTTTAAGTGGAGACAGAACAGGAAAAAAAAGCATTTTGTTTTATTTAATCTTTTTTTTGCTCTACCAAAGCCTATTTATGTAAGTGTCATGCACTACAAATCAGAAGGCACTTAAGTTAATTTATGATTTGTTGTCTGAAACAAAGAAATAAAAGTATCTGTAACATACTGAAGTGCATAGCATCATATTTGTTTCATTGCATCATACTGCATCGAATCGTGTTGAATCGAATCGAAATCGGATTGCACTGCATCGTAACAGGGGTGTATCGTATCGCATCGCATCGCTAGCTGCTTCATGTATCTTTAATGTATCGTATCGTTGGCTATGCATCGAGATGCGTATCGCATCGGCCTCAGTTATGGAGATGCACATCCCTAGTATATATATATATATATATATATATGGTTTTAAATCAAGCATGCTGATCTCAGAAATCATCAGTATCATGGTCACACAAACACTATTTTAATAATATATCAGAATTGCCCACAGAAAGTCTTCTTGCTTTGGTGTTGTAACATCTGTGCCAGCAGAAAGATACACATGAAAGACAATCAATGCTGACAGTCAGATGATAGTTTGTCAGAGAGAAATAATGTAATGCTTATTGTCTTTCACTATAAGAGCAGATTATGAGTGTATGTGTAGGAAGTATACTTTTCTCTCATGCTCAGATCAAGATTCACATCACAACAATCACAGTTTTTCAAGCCAAAAAGCCTAAAATGTATCCAGAACCCTTGGGCAATTCTAAAAAACATCAAAGATACGGATACCAGAGTTCATTCTCTGAGCTGTCGGTGTGTTTTATATATATATATATATATATATATATATATATATATATATTTACACTATATATTGACATACCTGAAATATTACTATCAATAAACGTATAAATCAAAGCCCAAACCATATCATTCATATCAATACACTGAAAAAAAAAAAAAAATAGGATTTGGATTGGATAGGATCTTGCTAGTAAATTTCACATATAATTATGACGAAACAGCAAGTTGAACTAATATCTTCTACTTAAAATTTTTAAAACTCTCTAGCTTCGACTAACTTGCTCAACAAGCACAAGACACTCTATAGTATACAATTTGAAATCTGCCATCTTTGCTCACTGGTGCTCGGTTTAAGGTTCAGTCACCTGAGCCTTAAATGTCATGTGATTATAGACTAACCTCTCTGGAGTCACAGAACAATAACCTCATGAATTGAGCACCCCTGCCAAAGACGCACCAACCTCTAGGCATAACAAACCATTTCGTAAACTGTTTTTCATTGGCAAGTTGCTGATTTTTTCTGTAATGCATTGGCAAGACAACTACATTTAGACAGAAGGTGCAGTTCTACACTGCCAAATGCCCATCATTAATCAAGAATTTGGCTTTGAAAAGCACAACATAGGCCACTCAGTCCCTAGGAGGCAGAAACGGACACAGATCGTTTTGCGTCTTTGTTTCAGGACGCATTCACCTCCAGCTGAGCAACAACAGCAGAGACCGCACTGCTGGAGGAAACTTCAGACTTTAATGGGATTACTCAGACATACGCTAATCGAGTGAGCGCAGGTGGAGAATTAAAAAGATCACAGCCTCCTGACGATCTGAGAGTCATGCTTAAAATGGAGACGGCGTTACGTAAGCGTACTCAAAACTCTTCTGAACTTATGGTAGGTTTAGGTTTGGTCATTGCTGCTTGTTCACTGTAACTTTACGTTTGCATTTCATGGACTGCAACCTGAATACATTTATTTATTTATTTTTCACATTAAGTATGGTGAAAACCATGCTCTACAAAGCATTTTTATGACATTTTGAACTAGAGAGGAAAAATTATTTTGAGAGCTGCCCATTCAATTAGTTTTTCATTCAGGAGCTTCTTAAATCATGTGGGAGCATTGTATTTTTTGAGCCATTTTGCAGAGGGAAGTGGAAAAGAAGAGATTTACAAAGTGGCGGGCAATCAAGTCGTCAAAATTTCTCAGCACAACAAGATCTGTGGTTTGTGCTGAAATCGTGATATTCGGTATTGGATTACCTAAACCTCTCTGCAATTGCAGTTGAATTCTAAAGAAAAATAGGGGGTTGTTAAATTGATTACATTGTTAAGAATGATTACAAATGACTCTGTACCAAATAGCTGTTTATAAAAGAATGAATCAGTTTTGCAATCACTTGTGCTTTGAGGACCAGAAATGAATCATTTTAGGGGGAAAAAATGAGTCATTTGAGACTGGCGTAAGAAGCGTTTGATAAGTTTCTTAATTTTCTTTCAAAGATTGCAGCTTCCTAATCTTTCGAGGCCACCTCTGAATGAACTTTTCTGTCACCAGCGAAATTGGTGTGCGTATTTACCTCAGGCAAAGCTAAACAGCAATATCCTGCATATGCAAATGAAACACAAACCAGTCATACGCAACCTTATTAACATGCACAAAAATCATGTTGCCACTTTGAGTTCAATGAGTCATCAAGATGGTGTTGCTAACAGACAATTAAGACAAGCTGGGGAAAAAAAAGTCATTTTACAGATACTTCCTTTATCCATGCAAATTAAATCCTGCTCAGTCTGCAGAGACATCTTCCAGTCCCATGCTTGCCTTTGAGAGCGAGTTAAAATTACGTAGTATTATGAATGTCTCAACCACTGGGAAATTAACAGATGTTACCCAACACTTCCATGCATGACACCAACAAACAACCAAAATTAAGTTTCCCAGGGCATCATGAGTGTGGATAACACAATGACCTGATATTCTCCACGGCCTGCGAATTATGGCCTTCTGTGCTGACTCCACAGCTATGGTATTAGCCTGTTTGCTGCCCTGAGCCTTACAAAGCCTGCGTCCGAAAGCCAATTCAATGACTTTACAGACAGCATTTTAGTATGAAGGATAGTGGGTTCAGAAAGATTTTCAAGGTACCACAACCTAACGTAGTAGCACACAGAGTAGCCTGAGGTGCAGCACGGCATGACTCTGGAAATGGACACTTTAAAGCTATTAGGGACGGGTATTGACACAGATTTCTCTATTTGTTTCATTTCGGATCCTGATTCTATTCAATTTCAGTTCATTTGGAAATAAATCAGGTTTTTTGGGGAAGAAAAATCTCTTTCAACTAGTGCTGTAAACTAAACAGAGAACCCTCTCACTTACAGTGCATTAATAATCAATGTTAAAATAAAAACTGATTAATAAGGCAGTTTTTATATACATTTTCTAACGCTGTAATTATGTTTCTGCTATAATTATTTGAAATATAAACACCCAAACAGTGGCTATCATAACTTGTTTTCATGACTGATTTAATCAAAAATATAAGGTAAAAATATTATGAAAATATATTATAGTACATATTTAGAAAAATGCTCTTTTTTATAGCAAACTAATGATTTTTGAACATTAAGTGGATTTTCTGAGGCAATACAAGGCATTGTTTGCAAGCTATTTTATCATGTATGTTTACAAGATATTTTTATTATTTTATTATTTATGACTTGCTGATGCTGAAACACAATGAAATATTTTAGTAAGTTGCACTGCGTCTTTCAACACACAGTAGCTTCTAATGCTCATTCATGTGTATTTTGTGCTATAACTACTAGCAAAAAAGAAGAGATGTTCGATTCAAGCACACAATACAAGTGCATGCCACAATTATATTCTTGTATGAAATGACCAAAGAGTTTCGATATTTTTTCTATTTAAAACTTAACTCTTCTGTAGTTACATTGTGTACTAAGATGGACGGAAAATGAAAAGTTGGGATTTTCTAGGCCGATACTCTCATTCCGGCATAATAATCAAGGAACTTTGCTGCCGTACCATGGGTGCAGCAGGCGCAATGATATTACACAGCGCCTGAAAGTGACCGACACAAAGTACATGTAGTTGCAGACTTGCACCCGGCAGATTTGATGGCTGCGTAATATCATTACGCCTGCTGCACCCATGGTACAGCAGCAAAGTTCCTTGATTATTACGCCGGAATGAGAGTAATAGTTCCTAGCCATATCAGCCTAGAAAACTGCAACTTCTCATATTCCGTCTATCTTAGTACACGACGTAACTACAGAAGAGTCAAGTTTTAAATAGGAAAAAAAATATCAAAACTTTTTGGTCATTTTTGAGCGAGATGCTATCGGTCTAATCAGGTTCAATGATCTATGCTAAGCTATGCTAAAAGTGCTACTGCCAGACCCGGAGATCGTCTGAATGGATTCGAAAAACAGTAAAACTTTACTGTTTAACTCTAGGGGAGTTGGAAAATGAGCCTATTTTCAAAAATAGTGGAGTGTTCCTTTAATTTCCTGTTAAACATTGGTTTGTTTTTGAGCATCATATTGATAATAAGACTGGAAATGGAATCACTTTGAAAAAAGGAACACAAATTCATCCACCATCAACCTGTTTCTATTACACATGACACTAATGATGTATTTGATTGTGTCTTGATGCCTTCCTATCCATATACTGTTTCCAAAGGCAGCACTCTCAGACACAGCCACAGAGGAAAGAGAGAGTGTGAAGATTAATCCTACTCAGACAGTGTGGAAACTCAAACCGGACAGTGGCTGATGATTCACAGACTTCAATCAGAGCACACAGGAGATGAGGTAATCTGGAGTCAATAAAGACCAACAGAGTAAGGGTGAACTACAGCAGAGACAGCACACAGGCACTAGTCAGCTATAACTGTACCATTAAAATTAATTAAAACAAGCATACACTATCATTTAAATACAGCCAAATTTAGTATTATCTAGGTACAATATGTTCCCACCGATTTAGAAGTTTCGTAAAAGTGAGAAACTTAAGATGAAGTTTTTGAAACAGGTACATACTGTACAGGATGCTAAAAATAAGTGGTTCAGAAAAGAACCTAAGAAAAAAAATCATGATGTGCATACTAATGAAGGTGAATTGAAAGAATGATGCCTATTTGCAGGTCAACTCAATGGCTGTCTTGAACCGTTTGGTCCTTTTTTCACCCACATATTTCACCCACATATTAATAACCCACAGACAGTAGGGGAATCTGGGATTAGACCACACATATGTTTAGATGTCTAATTCCAGGCAATTTCAACAAAGACTTGAAAAATGACCTGTTTCCTCAGGCACACTGATCTTTCTGTATGCATGGAATATCTCGATGACCCGTGGGAAATACTGTATCCCAAAATGCACTCGCCTTGACCTTCTATTTATAGAGTGATGAATGAACCAGGCATAATCTCAGCTGTAATATCTTTTTGACTCGTAATTACTTTTAAGACTTCCAAATAAACTTTTTTTCACCTTTGTCTCTCCAGCAGGCTGCTGAAGTTTTATGAGAAATTTTGGGGCCCGTTGTTTTGGCAAGCAATCAAGTGGAAGTGTGAAAAGAAAACGGGGTGAAATGCAGAAAAATGAGCCTCAAGGAATCACTTTCTAACATAAATAAATAAATAAAACAAGCTTTCAGAAATATTATCTGGTCAAACTAAGGCACAAAAACCTATTTCAAACCCGCTTAAATTAGAATAGCATTACACCGCTGGACTCTTTGTATTGGTTTTTCCCTGTTGTGCCTATATATGGTTTTCCTGTTCCTGCCCTCATTATGTCATTATTAGTTAACCTTGTATCACATGTGTCTTAATTAAGTTCATTGTAATCACCTGTATTTATAAGTTTCAGTTAAGTGTTTGTGGTCCGCACAAAAAATGCATTCATAGCTATAGAAACATAACCATATTTGTGACCCTGGACCACAAACCAGTCAAAAAAGGGTCAGTTTTTTGAAAATTGAGATTTACACATCATCTGAAAGTTAAATAAATAAGCTTTTCATTGATGTTTGGTTTGATATGATAGAACAATATTTGGCTGAGATACAATTATTTGAAATCTAGAATCTGAGGGTGCAAAAAAAATCTAAATATTGAGAAAATCGCATTTAAAGTTGTCCAAATGAAGTTCTTAACAATGCAATCAAAAATTAATTTTTGATATATTTACAGAAGGAATTTTACAAAATATCTTCATGGAACATGATCTTTACTTAATTTCCTAATGATTTTTGGCATAAAAGAAAAATCAATAATTTTGACCCATGTATTTTTGGCTATTGCCACAAATATACCCCAGCGACTTAAGACTGGTTTTGTGGTTCAGGGTCACATTTATGAATCCTTGATATTTGTATAGTTACATTTTACAAATACAATATCTTTACCCTTAACGTAACAATTTGGAAAAGATCATATTGTCTAATCAGAACATTGCCACTGTGGAGTTCAAAAAGGACTGTAAATTGTTACATATTTAAATAAAACAAAAAGTTATGGATGTCTTTCTGTTGTGGCTTTAAGACGTGGAAAAATAAATAAATGTATTTGAATGAGAAACATCCAACACTGAGCCGCAAGCCTGCAACACTGCAAAGCATTCACTATCATTTGGGAGCGCAGAGGAAGGAAGAAAGCATTAACAACTAAGGGACGCAGATAAAGCAGTTTGGGGAGAAAGGAAATGAAAAGGTGAATGACATGGATGTGAGAAGACAAAAAGGAATAAAACAGATTTGTAAAGGGCACCATTTACAAATCTATCGTACTCCCTACCAGGCTCGGATTGAGGGATTATACCGCATTACTTAGGCTGCTTTTGTATAGGCAAATCCTGGGTGGAAAGAAACCCAGTGAGGCTTCTGCTGACAAGAAAGGGGGAAAAAATAGATCCTCTGCAAAACCTCATGCTTTCCATCTTCCTATCTGGCCTATCTTTTCTCTTTCAACCTTCTGTGCTCATTCTCTTTCTACTCACAGCTCTCTCTCTCTTTTCTCTCACTGTCATGCTCTGTCTTTTTAACACTCTCACACGTGGCGTATGGAATATGACCCGAGACCCATTTTTTTTTCAGAGCACACTCTTTGTGCAAACCTTATTAGCTTCACACTCGCCTTCGTCTCTCCGGCAGGCTGCTGAAGTTTTATGAGAAATTTTGGACCCCGTCGCTTTTGCAAACAAGTGGAAGTGTGAAAAGAAAACAGGATGAAATGCAGAAAAATGACCCTCAAGGAACCACTTTCTAACATTACAAAAAAAAAAAAAAGACTTTTAGGCAAATTTAGGCACACAAACCTATTTAAAAAAATTATACAAACTTTGTTTTTTGTTGTTGTTTTGTTTTTTTGCTATAGCTAGGCTATAGTAATGCAGAAAAGGACAATTTCTTCAGAAGATACATTATCTGCAAATTATAACTGGTTGTCTATGACAGGTTTCTTGATATACTGTTACAGCCAAAGCACTGTCAAATCAACTGAACATAATGAATGTGTGAAAATAATCCCCTTAAGAAAATATGCCATGTGTTTGGCTGCCACCAATGAATCGCAAAAAGAAAACCAAGCAACTGTGAAAACCTCTGATTTGTCAAGTGTCAAAATGATAATCATTTATTCCAGGAAGGGCATAACAGCAGCCCTTAATGATACATCTGCGAGACAAGCGAGACAAGCTAACTGGTCTCTGCTATCACTGGCTGTGCCAACGTGCTGCAGCATACTGAACAGAATTAGGGATAGTTGCCCATTAAAATCGCGCCTTTGGACGCAACGCATTGGGTTTGATGTAATTAACGCTAAACGCTATTGGATCTGGAGCGTCATGTGACTGATTGCGACGGGATGCGTTCAAAAACGCAACCGCGAATTACAGGTTTTATGCCAAAACCTTTCTGAGGAGGCAAGTGATTCCCATCTTCATACCTGAAGTCTGTTTCTTTACGTTTATTTATATTTGCTGCTCGGTTACATAATAATCGTACAAAATCAAACCGTACTTTAAAATATAGTAAATATAAGCACATACCTGTTCAGTCGCGCAAGCTCTGGTAAATTTGCCGTGTTAGGTATTCCTTTGGGCATTAGGATTCTGAAGTGTACATATTTAGGGAGATATGGATGGATTATCTTATTATTACTTATCATATTTTCCTCAGTTGTGTCCATTTTTTTGCGGCCTAACTGTTTATGTTTGTTGAACTCTTGTTAAACTTGAGCTCTTATGCCTAGGGAAGAAGCGCAGTTCTGTCATATGACATACGGATATCTATGGAAGCCGTTTCCGCCACTGAATAAACAATAAAAAGGGTATTTCCGACTTTTTTATCTCACAATTCTGACTTTTTCCTCGCAATTTCGAGTTTACATCACGCTTTTTTTCTCAGAATTGTGTCATATAAACTCATATTTATATGATATAAGCGCACAATTGCGAGTTATAAAGTCAATATTGTTAGATATAAAGTCAGAATTGCGGGATATAAACTCACAATTGCGAGAAATAAAGTCAGAATAGCCAGATATGAATTCGCAATTCTGACTTTTTTTTCTCGCAATTCGAACTTTTTTTCCTCATAATTATGAGATACTTGAGAGTTACAAAGTCCAGTTCTGAGGAGAACAAAAGACAGATATGCTCACAGAATTTATATCTCACAATTCTGACTTAATAACTCACAGTGGCCAGTTTATATCACACAATTCTGACTTTATTTTTCTGAATTGCGGCTTTATATCTCAAAATTTTTACTTTATGACTTGCAATTGCTAGTTTATGTCATGCAGCTACGACTTTATTTCTCACAATTATAATATCCCTGACAATTCTGAAAAAAAAAGACAGAAGTCGCAATAACCTTTTTTTTTTATTCAGTGGCGGATATAGATATCCATCCTCACATCTATATGGATGGCAGAATGTTTCTATTCATAAAGACGGTCAAAAGAGATGTTTGACAGATAAAACATTAAGTACTGCAGCATATCATCATGAGTGAGTGCTTGGTTTATGTGAGTGGATTCATTTTGTCTCTCTCAAGAGTTTTTCTTTCGATATTCACATGATCTGAGATAATGTTTCATAAAACTCAGTTTATGAGTTACTCAGATCAGAAATAGATCATTATTGAATTTGTGGCTTTTACTTTATTGTAGCTTTTATTAGACTCTGACAAGGACAGTTTGATGTTTTTTAATACAAATATCTTCTGCAAATAAATGACTTGCCACATTTAAATAAATTCAAGCTAGAAGTCTATTTTCTAAGATGTTAAATGAAAACACTGTTGTAATTTACTCAATTTAAAGTTAATCAAATCCTTAATTAATTTCTTGCTTCTGTGGAACACATAATTAGATGTTAGGCATCATTTGCTGTTATTGTTTGGAGCGTATGCAACGACATATAAGATGTTTCAATTCCAGAGCTTTAACAATTCCATTAACGTTTCTTTGGAGGACGTTTTCAATAAGCAGATGACTTAAATTTTAAGTCTGTCCCTCACACAAAGCTAGCATGGCTTCAGAAGACTAGGTGTACACAGCAAAATTAAGTTTCATGAACTTACCTTATACTTTTATGAAGCTTCTGCATCTTTTATTTTTCACCCCCAAAAATGAAAGTTTTAATCCCTCAGCAATCTTCACAAATTCTCCTTTTTTTGTTCTGCTTAAGAAAGCAAGTTAAAGGAGTTTGGAACGACATCAAACAAATTTTCATTTTTGAATGATTCCTGTAATAGAACTGAAAGTCTTTTGGCTTAAAATAATTTATTTTCGCTCACTTTTTTTATTCTTAGGCTTAGATTTTGCTCTGCAGTTCCTCTGATGTTTCCTAAGCTATCTCTAAATATTCATTATCATATTATGCTGAATCATACACCCTTTTACAAAAGTTTGTGAGGTAGACCTATTTATACCAACACTGAGTCGTTGCACTACATGCATTTTTAAATAATGCGGACCTCTAACTGTTACTTCAGCTAAACTTATATGCAAAACCTGGCCATTTCACTGCCTCGTCATGCATAATTCATCAATGTTTATCACCATGCTAGCCAAATTACCAAAGCTGAAGCGTAATTATCATATGCCTTCTGGCAACAGACAGCGTCTTAAAAGTGCATATGCTTTGCTTCACCGTGTCTGATTTTTCCATCTTACTGTTTGTTCCCTTAATGACACCTGTCTACAAGTGTGATGCTCCTACCGTGAGCCCCTCGCACACCTTTCATCCTGCAGATTAACTTTCAAATATGTATGGTGAAATTACAGCACTAGTAAGTGCTTGAAGCGACACTGTCAAATTTAAGCCACTTTAGTCATTGCTCCACTCTCAGGTTTTCATTCACTACATTTGCCCAGACTCCACACGGCCTTGACTGTGTCTAATCTATTTAAACGCTCTCCCATTGGCTCTCAAGCCAGGTTGGATTCATCTTTCTACTCTTCGTAAAGGTGATATGAGCCGCTGTGCTATTGTACTGCCTCCTATCTTCTCATCTCTTTCTACAACTTTATCTTTCTTATCTCGAGACACTCCTCCTCCTCCTCCTCCTCTGCAATTCGGTTCCTCTCACTATTCAGTTGTGTTTTCTTCAAGGTCATTGGCAGTGACAGGTTTTTTTTCTGGTCTGAGCTGTAATGCAATCTTTCTGTCATCTTCTAGAGGTGTTCTCTCTCTCCCTCTGTTCGACAAATCACACTCATATTCCTCACCAACTAGTTTGAGATGCAAATCCTATTTAAATCTGTCACTTGCTGGCACTGCAGGCCTGAGAAATCAAGAGCGACCTGTGTCAAGTGATCACAGCAATTTGCAAAACAAGAACAAATTTATGTTATGAAACGCCCTTGCGCTCTGGCTTACAGTACAATACTCGGATGATGAAACTCAGTAATGCAACTGATCCCTGATAATCACATGATTAATGGTAAGCTTCTATCTTATGCACATTTACAGCCAGACAATAGCATTAAGATCCTTTAAGTACACTTGAAATACACTATTACAGAATATACATGGAATTATGAATATATGAATATACAATGATACAAAAGGCCACCAAGGTTCAAATATGGTTATTAATAGTACTGCTTGTTAAAGAAATGACATGCACTATTGTAGGGGTGTGCGATAATGGAAAAAAATGATATCTTGTTATTTTCTGGAATTTTGTCAATAACAATCATTAGACAGTGTTTTGCTAAATGTGTTATTGTACTGGTATTTTGGCAGGTTTAGGACTCCCAAAGCCTTTGATATTCTTCATATTCTGTTTTTGATTAGTTTGGAGTAACAGAAATTTGTCCAGTAAGTTTACTTTTTTTCTTTTTTTTCCCTTTTATGGGCATTTTTACCTTCACAAGGCCAGTTTTTCTAACCTAACTGAGCATACGCATCATTTTTTTGGTGTCAAATTCTTACATTTAATCAATAAATTCAAATAGTAAGACACTATAGGGCTGCTACCAATCATGGTTTATATATATATATATAATAAATGCTTGTGACATACACTCTTAAAAATAAAGGTGCTTCACGATGCCATAGAAGAACCTTTTTTATCTAAATGGTTCTGTAAAGGACCTTTAACATCTGAAGAACCATTCTGTTTCACAAAAGGTTCTTTATGGCAAAAGAAGGTTCTTCAGATTATAAAAAGTGAAGAAAGAGTTGGTTCTTTTAAAGAACCTTTATCTGAACGGTTCTTTGTGGAACCACAAATGGTTCTTCTACAGCATTGTTGTGAAGAACCTTTTAAGTACCATTATTTTTAAGAGTGTAGGCGGAAGTACCAACCCATTTACAGAGTGAACGTGCAACAAGTCAAATGCTCTTTACAAAAACGGTAAAGCAACCATGTCTGACAATTTTGAAGTTGGAGGATGAAATGAGATTAGATGGAATTTTTCGCCCTGCCTTTTTAAACCGGACTACACAGATGAAGAATTAACCGTGCGTGACCTTTGCAATGTGATTACGTAATGCGTGACGTCTAGCTAGAGCAAGACGAGCATTTGTGGATAAAAAGTATATACATTTTTATTTTTCTTAGAAAATGACTGATTGTTCTGTTAGATAAGACCCTTATTCCTCGGCTGGGATTGTGTAGAGCCCTTTGAAGCTGCGTTGAAACTGCAATTTGGACCTTCAACCCATTGGCTCCCAAGTCCACTATATGGAGCTTCAAAGGTTTCTACATGTTTTTGCAACATTGAGTAATGTATCACATGTAATGTATCACCCTTTCATAAACAAAGTGTAGAGAGAGTGTAAATAAGAGATTCATTATGCAGTGTAGAGAGCTTCGTAGATTATAATGGAACTTTGTGAGATGGCAGTGAACTGAGATGAGGGACAGCTTTTAATGTTTTTTAAGGGAGTTTGTAAATGAGATTTTGATTTAATACAACAGTTAAATAAACAATAAGTTAATATTAAGTGACTTACATTTTCTGACTATAACACTATTGCCTGATTTTGCTCTATTTTGTAATAGTTTGAAACAAGCCACAACTGAGCCAGTGTCCATCTCCATTCAAACACAGTGTTAGTTCGTTATGTGAATGAACGTGCATTTTTAAACGAATCTAGTGAGTCAAATTGATTTAATTTCTAAAGAGTCACATGCTTTATTCCTAAATGAATAAGCCGTTCCAACAAATCGAATGAATGAATGATTCAGTAATCAAATCAGTGACTTGCTGCCACCTGCAGTTTTTGTTTCATTTTTAAAGTATCTTTTTAGTTATGTAAATCATTTAATATTTTTCTGTATTCAATCTCAACATGGATTTATGAATTCGATTGCACTCATGCCAACTCTGAGCCTCATTAAACATGAAAATACACCTACTTTTGTGTTCTTCTGTGCCAGCTCTATAGCACAAACTAATTTTGTTAATACTGATTTCATTTGATTGGTAAATTATTCTTATTCTACTTGTTCTTGTTTTGTTGTTTTAATTAGACATTTTGAAAAGCTTATATATTTAAATAAATATTTAAATTTGACATAAAAGATGACGTTCTTTTAATAAAGTTAGAAAAATGCCGCAAAGCGTAAAAACAAAATTCCCCATCGCCTTGAGTCACATATCACCTTGTAATAGGTAGGCTAATTTTTTATCAGATTTTTTGATATTTTGACTCTGCTCCTACATTTTTTTTTTTTTAAGTTAGTGCTTAAGTTTTAAGCACAAGTGTTCCTAAAAAAAAAAAAAAAAGTAAGCATAGAGCCCTGCTGTGATCAATTTGTAACGATGAAACAGAGCTGTCTTGTTTTAATGTATTTTAATTGTTACAGTACGATTGAGATATATTTAACCTGGTTTAACATTCCATCTTGTAAAGCTTTCATTTATATCAGGGATACTAAAATTCACATCCAAAGCGATCTGAAGAACAATGCTTGCTACTGCATTTTCTGTCAAAACAATGATATTTCTTCCACCCCTATTTTAGAAGTTAATCTTCTGAGGTATCTCTGTGGCTGTCCAGTGACGCTCTCATTTTTAATCTTCTGTTCTTGTGTTCCTCTGCTGTCACCTTCTGCCCTCTCTTTAGCTCCGCCCTCTTCGTCTTCTGTAAAGCAATTCCTCTTGAGAGCTGCACTCTTGTCATTTATATGTCCAACACCAAGTCCCTGTGCTGTCCTCGATGACCTCTTCTGTGTACAACAACAAACCTGAGCTGCGCTGTTGCATGTAATAGCGTGTAATCACTCTGACCCTGTGACCTACGCAGGTCTGCCGGGATGAGGTTGGAAGTGAGACTCGTATTCTTGTCCTTACTAACTGCCTCCAGCCATCACACTGAGTCAGGCATCATATTCTCAGTGTTGCCCCCTGTGCTGACCTTCAGTCTTTGGTCTGTATGATTGGGCCTACCTGATTACAGGGATGTAAGGCTGAGATGTCAGAACACGTCTGTGT